>JAQQAC010003584.1:23072443-23103497 GCA_029783875.1 Phataginus tricuspis | reverse complement strand
CACCTTAACAAACAAAAAGCAAATAACCCAATTAAGAAATGGGCACAGGACATGAATAGACACTTCTCTAAAGAAGAAATTCAGATGGCCAACAGGCACATGAAAAAATGCTCCACATCGCTAATCATCAGAGAAATGCACATTAAAACCACAATGAGATATCACCTCACACCAGTGAGGATGGCCAACATCCAAAACACAAACAACAACAAATGTTGGCGAGGATGTGGAGAGAGGGGAACCCTCCTACATTGCTGGTGGGAATGCAAATTAGTTCAACCATTGTGGAAAGCAGTATGGAGGTTCCTCAAAAAACTCAAAATAGAAATACCATATGACCCAGGAATCCCACTCCTAGGAATTTGCCCCAAGAATGCAGCAGCCCAGTTTGAGAAAGACAGATGCACCCCTATGTTTATTGCAGCACTATTTACAATAGCCAAGGAATGGAATCAACCTAAGTGTCCATCCGTAGATGAATGGATTAAGAAGATGTGGTACATATACAGAATGGAATATTATTCAGCCATAAGAAGAAAACAAATCCTACCATTTGCAACAACATGGATGGAGCTGGAGGGTATTATGCTTAGTGAAATAAGCCAGGCAGAAAAAGACAAGTACCAAATGATCTCACTCATATGTGGAGTATAAGAACAAAGAAAAAAAAATGAAGGAACAAAACAGCAGCAGACTCACAGAACCCAAGAATGGACTAACAGTTACCAAAGGGAAAGGGACTGGGGAGATGGGTGGGAAGCTAGGGATAAGAGGGTAAAAGGGGCATTACGATTGGCAGACATAGGGTGGGGGTCACAAGGGGGACTGTTCAGCTCAGAGAAGACAAGTAGTGATTCTCATCTCACTACACTGCTGGACAGTGACTGTAATGGGGTTGGTGGGGGGGACCTGATGAAGGGGGTAGTTTAATCATCACAATATTGCTCATGTAATTGTAGGTTAATGATACTAAAATAAAATTAATTGTAAAAAAAATTACAAAATATAATGTTGATTTAGAAACATAAAAACACTTTTTATTCTACAAGTTCTACAGTGACTCTCTTAGTCATGTCAAGCTGCTGTAGGAAATACCATAGCCTGGGTGGCTTAAACATTTATTTCTCATAGGTCTGGAGGATAGAAGGCAGAGATCAATGCACTAACAGATTCAGGGTCTGGTGAAAGCCCGCTTCCTTGTTCATAGGTGGACAACTTCTCACTGTGTCCTCACATGGTGGAAAGAATAAGAAAGCTCTCTTGGGTCTCCTTTATAAGGGCTCCACTCCCATTCATGAGGGTTCTACCTGCATAAACGGACCACCTCCCAAAGGCCCCCTCCTAATATCATCACAGTGCAGGTTAGGGCTTCAACATATGGATTTGGGGGCCACAAATACTCAGTCCTTAACAGTAACAATCACAAGTCAGGAAATAATAGTTCATGTTTACCAAGTACTTACTAGAGACCACTTAGCTCAATCTCCACAACAACTTTGTGAGACAAATCTCATCCATTCCCATTATAGGTGAGGAACCTGGGTCACAAAGAAATTAAGCAGTTTGTCTAATGTCACCTACCTGGTGAGGATCCAGATGGCAGGTCTGTTCTGTCAACACCACTAGTGGTGCTGCTCCAGTTCAAAGAGCAGGATGTGAACCCAAATTGAACATCAGTGTCAGGCAACCAGCATGACTTTTTCTTTAATGTTATACTGAGAATTTAATAAAACAGTCAAAAGAGATAGAATCTTTCTCCAGGCACAGATGCTCACTAGTTCACCAAATACTCCATTCCACGTTTCCTCTAAATGTTAGGAAAACCTTCCTTGTGATGAAGTATAATCTACCTCTGTGGGGAAACTGCATGTGCACTGGCTTGGGTCTACTCTCTGAAGGTGCACAGAGGAAGCATGTCCTCACATGGCAGCCCCTCAAATCCTTAAGTGCAGTTTTCACATCGCCCTTGAGTCTTCCTTTCATCCTTGGGTTCCTTTCATTCAACAAAGTTAGAACCCCCTGAGACAACTGGGTGCAGAGATTCAGTGCATGTGTTGGAGGAACCTCCACTTACTAGCTGGAAAATCTGTACACCTTCCCTAAACCCTCTAGGCCTCAGATGCCTCATCTGCAAAGCAAAGATAGTAAGTCCTACACCATAAGACTGTTGCATTAATTTAGATAGCACATGTAAAGCACTCAGATCCTCACCAGATGGGTGACATTAGGCAAATTGCTTAATAATTGTTTCTTGTTTTCATTATACTGTTACTCTTAGCACCCCAAGTTTACTACTACAGATTCTCCCTGCTCAAAGGGAGATCCATGTACAGAATGATCTACACAAAATAATGCAGTGGTACAGAAAGCAGCCTAACCTAGTTGCTTTGACAAGTCGATATGTGTGTTATGGATTGATTGTGTCCCTGCAATGTTGACACCTTAATCCCAGTGTGATGGTATTTAGAGGTGGCAAGTTTTGGAAGTTCTACCCTCATGAATGGGATTAGTAACTTTATAAGACCAGGCCAGAGATCTCTGTCACTCTCTCCACCATATGAGAATACAATGAGACGTTAGCTGTTCATAACCCAGAAGAGGGTTCTCCCCAGAACTCGACTATGCTGGCACCCTGATCTTGGACTCCAGTCCCCAGAATGGTGAGAAATAAATCTCTGTTGTCTAAAAGCCACTTAGTCCGTGGTACTTTGTTACAGTAACCTGAATGAAGACATTCTGGTTTTTATTAAGACATTGCAAAAACTAGCTAGTTCCTTAATAGAACTGCAGTGGTGGTTGATTTTTGATAGAGTGTGTCTGCCACCTACTGTAATTTTTGTGAATTACCAGCCAACAAGGTATTTTACCTAAGAAAAACTTAGAATAAACCATGAACACTGTTTTACAAAGAACTAAGTGCTGAATATCACTAGGGTTTAAGAAGACCCAAGAATTATACCCCTTTTCTACCTTGTGACCAATAAGGATAGAGACAACAATAAGGTGGTTAAAGGTCAAATACCACTGTTGTTATTGATAAAGCTGATGTCCAAGCATCTTGGATAGAGGTATGTACGCAATGCTGAACACAACCCAGGTACAAACAGTGCTGAACCACCACAGACCTTCCCAAGTGGAAGCCTGTCCTTATAAAATTGAGTGTCTGGAGGACCAGAAAAGAATGAATGAGGAGGATTAAAGATGGCGGCATGAGAGGAGAGGCAGAGGCTTCCTCCAAAAACCGAAAATAAAACAAAAATATAACTAATACACCTACTCTTGAAAGAGCAACAGGAAAGAGGACTGCACCAAACTGCAAACACCTGGAGACAAGAGCAGACCTCATGGAACAAGATAACATACTAAAGCTGTGGTCCTGCAGGATCCAAGCCCTTCCCCACCCCAGCTCACCAGTGGGACGAAAAGGAACGGAGCATGGAGGGAGTGGAGACCTGGGACTGCTGAATACCTAACTCCAGAGATCTGCTCTGGGAGCACAAACCTACATTTCATGGTGCTTGCATGATACTCTTGTAATTAGGGGGTTGGAAAGCTAAGACAGGCAGAACTCCTGGAGAGACTAAGATTCCAGCTGCCAGTGGAAAGCAGGGTTCCATATCCAGCTGCTCTGGGACAAAAGAAAGGCGGGCAGTCTGAGAGACTTCCTAACAAGGAAGCTCTTAGCAAGAGAGCTGCTAAAGGGGCAAGGATTGCACAGAGCTTACTACTCAGGAGAAAGGACCGGTAGACAAAATTGCCCAGGTGCACTCTGCCCAGCAGGTTGGGAGCTTTCAAGATCTTCAGGTGTTCCAGCTCCAAGAACCCCTTCCGTGATGGCAGCCTACTGCACCTTTCTCCAGGCCAGTCCCACCAGGTTCCCTACCCTGGCATTGGGCCATCCAGAGGGAGGATCTGTCTGCAGCAGCTGAAAACGCAAAGCACGGAGGCTTCTTCCTGTGTGCTCGGCCCACTGGTTCAGGCAGTGGAGACATGCATAGCAGCTGGGAAGCAGGAAACAGCTCTTTCCTCCCCACGGGCACCAATACCACTACCCACCAACCCCCGACATTGCTTCAGGGGCAGAGCAGCTCCAGAGAATATAGCTTCTGGGCACTAGAGGGCGCCATACACAAATATGAAACACCAAAGGAACCTGGTCCAGAATAAAATTATTAATACAAGTCCTGAGAAAGATTTAAATGATATCGACCTCATGACTCTCCCTGAAAGGGAGTTCAAAATAAAAATCATTAACATGCTCATGGAGGTAAGGAAAGATATTCAAAAACTCAGGAATGAACTCTGGTCAGAGATCCACTCATTGAACAACTCAATGGGCGGTATTAAAAGCAGATTGGATCCAGTGGAGGAGACAATAAATGTAATAGAAACTAGAGAAGAGGAATACAAAGAAGCTGAGGCAGAGAGAGAAAAAAGGATCTCTAAGAATGAAAGAATATTGACACAATTGTGTGACCAATCCAAACGGAATACTATTCACATTATAGGGTACCAGAAGAAGAAGAGAGAGAAAAAGGGATAGAAAGTGTCTTTGAGGAGGTGATTGCTGAAAAATTCCCCAATCTGGGGAAGGAGATAGTCTCTCAGGCCATGGAGATGCACAGATCTCCCAACACAAGGGACCCAAGGAAGACAACACCAACATATATAGTAATTAACACAGCAAAGATCAAGGATAAGGACAGACTATTAAAAGCAGCCAGAGAGAGAAATAAGACCACATACAAAGGAAAGCCCATCAGTCTATCATCAGACTTCTCAACAGAAACCTCACAGGCCAGAAGGGAGTGGCATGATGTATTTAATGCAATGAAGCAGAAGGGCCTCAAACCAAGATTACTTTATCCGGCAAGATTATCATTTAAATTTGAAGGAGGGATTAAACAATTTCCAGATAAGCAAAAGCTGAGAGAATTTACCTCCCACAAACCATCTCTACAGTGTATTTTGGAGGGACTACTATAGATGGAAGTGTTCCTACAGTTTAATAGCTATTACCAGAGGTAATGAAACCACAGTAAAGAAAGTAGAACAACTAATTACTAAGCAAATGCAAAATTAAATTAACTATCCCCAAAGTCATTGAGGGATAGACAAAGAGTACAGAATATGATACATAATATATAAAGAATGGAGGTGGAAGGAAAAGGAGGAGAAAAAAAAGGAACCTTTAGATTGTGTTTGTAATAGCATATTAAGTGAGTTAAGTTAGACTCTTAGATAGTAAGGAAGTTAACCTTGAACCTTTGGTAACCACAAATCTGAAGCCTGCAGTGCCAATAAGTACATAAGTATCTATAATCACCCTAAATGTAAATGGACTGAATGCACCAATCAAAAGACATAGAGTCACTGAATGGATAAAAAAACAAGACCCATCTATATGCTGCCTACAAGAGACTCACTTTAATCCGAAAGACATACACAGACTAAAAGTGAAGGGTTGGAAAAGGCATTTCATGCAACTAATAGGGAGAGAAAAGCAGGAGTTGCAGTACTTATATCAGACAAAATAGATTTCAAAACAAAGAAAGTCACAAGAGACAAAGAAGGACATTACATAATGATAAAAGGGTCAATCCATCAAGAAGATATAACCATTATAAATATCCATGCACCAAACACAGGAGCTCCTACATATGTGAAACAAATACTAACAGAATTAAAGTGGGAAATAGAATGCAATGCATTCATTCTAGGAGACTTCAACACACCACTCACTCTGAAGGACAGATCAACCAGACAGAAAATAAGTAAGGAGACAGAGGCACTGAACAACACAATAGAACAGATGGACCTAACAGACATCTACAGAACACTACACCAAAAAACAGCAGAATACACATTCTTCCAAAGTGCACATGGAACATTTTCAAGAATAGATCATATACTAGGCCACAAAAAGAGCCTCGGTAAATTCAAAAACACTGAAATTGTGCCAGCCAGTTTCTCAGACCACAAAGGTATGAAACTAGAAATAAATTATGCAAAGAAAATGAAAAATCCCACAAACACATGGACGCTTCAAAACATGCTCCTAAATAATCAATGGATCAATGCCAAATAAAAACAGAGATCAAGCAATATATGGAGACAAATGACAACAATAATTCAACACCGCAAAATCAGTGGGACACAGCGAAGGCCGTTCTAAGAGAAAAGTATATTGCAATTGCAAAACAGGCCTACCTCAGGAAAGAAGAACAATCCCATATGAGCTGTCTAAACTGACAATTAATGAAACTAGAAAAAGAAGAACAAATGAGACCCAGGTCAGTAGAAGGAGGGACATAATAAAGTTTAGAGCAGAAATAAATAAAATTGAGAAGAATAAAACAATAGAAAGGATCAATGAAAGCAAGAGCTGGTTCTTTGAGAAAATAAACAAGATAGATAAACCCCTAGCCAGACTTATCAAGAAAAAAAGAGAGTCTACTCACATAAACAGATTCAGAAATGAGAAAGGAGTGGGATTCCTGGGTCAAATGGTATTTCTATTTTGAGTTTTTTGAGGAACCTCCATACTGCTTTCCACAATGGTTGAACTAATTTGCATTCCCACCAGCAATGTAGGAGGGTTCCCCTCTCTCCACATCCTCGCCAACATTTGTTGTTGTTTGTGTTTTGGATGTTGGCCATCCTCACAGACAGATGCACCCCTATGTTTATTGCAGCACTATTTACAATAGCCAAGAAATGGAAGAAACCTAAGTGCCCATCAGTAGATGAATGGATTAAGAAGATGTGGTACATATACACAATGGAATATTACTCAGCCATAAGTAAAAAACAAATCCTACCATTTGCAACAACATGGATGGAGCTGGAGGGTATTACGCTCAGTGAAATAAGCCAGGCTGAAAAAGACAAGTATCAAATGATCTCACTCATATGTGGAGTATAAGAACAAAGAAAAAAAAAACTGAAGGAACAAAACAGCAGCAGACTCACAGAACCCAAGAATGGACTAATAGTTACCAAAGGGAAAGGGACTGGGGAAGAAGGGCGGGAAGGGAGGGATAAGAGGGTAAAAGGGGCATTACGATCAGCAGACATAGGGTGGGGGGGCATGGGGAGGACTGTACAGCTCAGAGAAGACAAGTAGTGATTCTCATCTCACTACACTGATGGACAGTGACTGTAATAGGGTTGGTGGGGGGGACGTGATGAAGGGGGTAGTTTAATCATCACAATATTGCTAATGTAATGGTAGGTTAATGATTCTAAAATAAAATAAATTGTAAAAAAAAAAGAAATGAGAAAGGAAATATCATTACAGACACCACAGAAATACAAAGAATTATGAGAGAGTACTTTGAAAAATTGTATGCTAACAAACTGGATAACCTAGAAGAAATGGACAACTTTCTAGGAAAATACAACCTTCCAAGGCTGACCCAGAAAGAGACAGAAAATCTCAACAGACCAATCACCAGCAATGAAATTAAACTGGTAATCAAAAACCTACTTAAGAACAAAATGCCTGGACCAGATGGCTTCACCCCTGAATTTTATCAAACATTTAGTGAAGACCTAATAACCATCCTCCTTAAAGTTTTCCAAAAAGTAGAAGAGGGAATACTTCCAAACTCATTCTATGAGTACAGCATGACTCTAATACCAAAACCGGGCAAAGACACCACAAAAAAAGAAAACTACAGACCAATATCCCTGATGAACATAGATGCAAAAATACTCAACAAAATATTAGCAAACCGAATTCAAAAATACATCAAGAGGATCATCCATCATGATCAAGTAGGATTTATTCCAGGGATGCAAGAATAGTACAACATTCGAAAATCGATTACCATCATCCACCACATCAACAAAAAGGACAAAAACCACACGATCATCTGTATAGATGTTGAAAAAGCATATGACAAAATTCAACATGTGTTCATGATAAAAACTCTCAACAAAATGGGTATAGAGGGCAAGTATCTCAACATACTAAAGGCCATATATGACAAAACCACAGCCAACATTATACTTAACAGCGAGAAACTGAAAGCTTTTCCTTTAAGATCAGGAACTAGACAAGGATGCCCACTCTCCCCATTTCTATTCAACATAGTACTGGAGGTCCTAGCCACAGCAATCAGACAACACAAAGAAATAAAAGACATCCAGATTGGCAAGGAAGAAGTTAAACTGTCCGTGTTCACAGATGACATGATATTGTACATAAAAAACCCTAAAGAATCCACTCCAAAACTACTAGATCTAATATCTGATTTCAGCAAAGTTGCGGGATACAAAATTAATATGCAGAAATCTGTGGCATTCCTATACACAAACAATGAACTAGCAGAGAGATAAATCAGGAAAACAATTCCATTCACAGTTGCATCAAAAAAAATAAAATACCTAGGAATAAACCTAACCAAGGAAGTAAAAGACCTATACTCTGAAAACTACAAGACACTCATGAGAGAAATTAAAGAAGATACCAATAAATGGAAACACATCCAGTGTTCATGGATAGGAAGAATTAATATTGTCAAAATGGCCATCCTGCCTAAAGCAATCTACAGATTCAATGCAATTCCTATCAAAATACCAACAGCATTTTTCAACAAACTAGAGAAAATTGTTCTAAAATTCATATGGAACCACAAAAGACCCCAAATAGCCAAAGCAGTCCTGAGAAGGAAGAATAAAGATGGGGGGATTATGCTCCCCAACTTCAAGCTCTACTACAAAGCCACAGTACTCAAGACAATTTGGTACTGGCACAACAACAGACCCATAGGCCAATGGAACAGACTAGAGAGCCCTGATATAAACCCAACCATATATGGTCAATTAATATATGATAAAGGAGCCATGGACATAGAAGGGGAAAATGACAGCCTCTTCAACAGCTGGTGTTTGCAAAACTGGACAGCTACATGCAATAGAATGAAACTGGATTATTGTTTAACCCCATACACAAAGGTAAACACAAAATGGTTCAAGGACCTGAATGTAAGTCATGAAACCATAAAACTCTTAGAAGACAACATAGGCCAAATCTCCTGAATATAAGCATAAGCAACTTCTTCCTGAACACATCCCCTCGAGCAAGGGAAACAAAAGCAGAAATGAACTCATGGGACTACATCAAACTGAAAAGTTTCTGTACGGCAAAGGACACCATCAACAGAACAAAAAGGCATCCTACAGTATGGGAGAATAAATTTGTAAATGACATATCTGACAAGGGGTTAACATCCAAAATATATAAAGAACTTACATGCCTCAACACCCAAAAAGCAAATAACCCAATTAAAAATGGGCACAGGATATGAAGAGAGAGTTCTCCAAAGAAGAAATTCAGATGGCCAACAGGCACATGAAAAGATTCTCCACATCACTAATCATCAGTGAAATGCAAATTAAAACCACAATGAGATATCACCTCACACCAGTAAGGATGGCCAGCATCCAAAAGACTAAGAACAACAAATGCTGGCGAGGATGTGGAGAAAGGGGAACCCTCCTACACTGCTGATGGGAATGTAAGCTAGTTCAACCATTGTGGAAAGCAATATGGAGGTTCCTCGAAAAACTAAAAATAGATATACGATTTGACCCAGAATCCCACTCCTTGGAATTTACCCAAAGAATACAACTTCTCAGTTTCAAAAAGACATATGTACCCCTATGTTTGTCGCAGCACTATTTACAATAGCCAATATATGGAAGCAACCTATGCATCCATCAGTAGATGAATGGATAAAGAAGAGGTGGTACATATACACAATGGAATACTATTCAGCCATAAGAAAGAAACAAATCCTACCACTTGCAACAACATGGATGGAACTGGAGGATATTATGCTCAGTGAAATAAGCCAGGTGGAGAAAGACGAGTGCCAAATGATTTCCCTCATTTGTGGAGTATAACCGCAAAACAAATCTGAAGGAACAAAATAGCGGCAGACTCAGAGACTCCAAGAAGGAACTAGTAGTGACTCTCCTACCTCCTGTCTTACCACACCCGTGCCCAAAAAACATCAGGAAATTATACACTGTTGAGAATGAATAACTTACATAAACAATAATAACAAAAAAGACAAAGAACTGAATAAAGTAAATTGTTTATATTTTTCACCAGTTCAGAGAACCAATAGGTAATAGAATGTGAAAACTCGTTGTGAGAATTACTTAGCTAACACATATAAAGCGCTTAGCACAGTCTGTTTCTGTTTCCACCCCTGCCCCTTATGGAGTGAATCTTTTAAAGTAGAACGAACCATGATTCTTCTCCACTCAAAACTCTCCTTTTCTTTTTAGCACTTATACCATCTGACAATGTAGGTACTTTTTTATGGGGATTTTTTTTGTCTGTATTCCCATCATATGTGTGTGTGACACACACACACACACACACACACTTTTGAATGAAACTCCAGGAGAGCAGAGATTGGTTTATTTTGTTCATAGCTCTATCGCCCACTCTAGAACACATAGAGAGCACATAGTAAGTGATCAATAAAAGTTTGTGGAAGGATTGAGTAATAAATGAACACATCTTGCCCAGTTTTCTAAAAGTGTGGTCTATAGACTCTGTTTCTATCTGGTGTGTTTATGGAAAAACATGGAGATTCTGAAGCCCACTCTAGACCTCCAGAATGAAAATCTCTCAGGTTGAGCCAGGAAATTTTCAACTATGTGGAAGCACACAAAAGTTTGAGAAGTACTGATCCAGCTCAACCCAGTCATTTTACCGGAAGACCAAGCCTACAAAGCTAGTTCACAGAAAACAAGGGCTACAACTACCATTCTGTGTACTTCCCATTGCAGATTATTTTCATTCATATCATATAAAATCACGTTAGGTCTCAGGAAGAACTTGGAAAATCACACTAGTATTTGGGCCCCTACAGGGAAGCCATGCAGCACTAATATATTTCCCGACAAGGAGTTGCATGGGGGGCGGTGGGGGTGGGGAGGCTGCAGTGGAGAAGTAACCAAAAAATATGAGTAGTTCTAAAGATTATATCCGATTTTCAGGAAAATATAAATTTCAGTAATGTAATTTTATTTTATTATTTTGACCCAAATTTCCACTGTATATTTCCAGACTGTACTAAAGAGTAATACTTCATTTAAGTGATTTTTATTAAGCTCACAAGGTGTTCTGTTCTAGAGCAGCAGTAACAAAAGAGACAAAGGCCCTGCCCTCATGGGGCAGACACCAGGGAAACAGTCAATAAACAAAAAGGTACATATGCAATTCAGTGAGCTATTAGTGCTATGAAATAAAAAATAAAGCAAGTTACTGAGATTGAAGACAACAGCCGGAGCAAGACAGAAAGGAAGGGAGGAGGAGTGCTATTTTATTTCGTAGTTCAGAAAGGCCTCTCTGAGGGGATGGCATTGAAAAAGAAATCTGGGTGGAGGAAGGAATTAAGCCAAAGCAATGTCAAGTGCCCTGATTCAGAAGCAAGCTCTGTGGTTCTTAGGTCAGGTCTCCAGCAGCCAGCTGGGATAAAGATTCATCTTCAGGTGATTTATTAAGAAAATGCTCCCCAAATGTTGGCAGCATTATTTACCCAATACATGGAAACAACCTGAATGTCCATCAACAGATGAATATGAATGAAGAAAATGTGGCATATATATACAATACAATATTATGCAGCCATAAAAAATAAGGAAATCTTGCCATTTACAACAACATGGATGGACCTTGAGGCATTCCTAAGTGATACAAGTCAAATAATGTATGATTTCACTTATATGTGGAATCTAAAAAAGCTGAACTCACAGGTAGAACAGATCAGTGGTTGCCAGAGGCAGGGGGTGGCAGGTGAGAAATGGGCAAGAGTGGTCAAAGTTACAAACTTTCAGTTATAAGATACCATATTATACATTTGAAAGTTTCTAAGAGGGTAGATCTTAAAAGCTCTCATCACAAGAAAAGATATTGTAACTATGTGTGGTGGTGGATTTTTAACTAGATATTGTGGTGATCATTTCCCAATATATACAAACACTGAATGTTGTACACTTGGAATTTTTAATTTAATCATCATGTACATCTAAAATGAATACGATGTTGCATGTCAATTTTATCACAATTGAAAAAGTAAATTTTTTAAAAATGGGTCACGGGAGCAATATTTCCTGAGTTCTTGCCCCAAAAAACAGAAAGGAGGGAAGGGGAGAGAAAGGGAGGGGAGGGAGGAAGGGAAGGAAGGGAGGGAGGAAGGGAGGGAGGGAGAGAAAGAAGGAAAGAAAATGCTCCCAAGAGAAACTAGTTAAGGGTACTGGGGAAACAGGACAGGGAAAGAAGAAAGCCAAGAAAGTGTGCAGTCTTACACAAAGTCTAGGCCTCAGGCAGATCCTGCAGGAGTCCTCTGGAATGTAAATTATTGCTCAGAGTTTAGAGTTTATCCCAGATGGAGTCAAAGGAGCTGGGCTTTCATGCTGGTGCAGCCCCTAAGGACTGGGAGGACTGGTGCAGAAGGAATGTAAACTCCAGTCACTTCTTTGGTCTGCCTGAGCAAAGCAGTTGTAATACTGATTTCATTTCCTTTGGCAATATACCCAGAAGTCACCCTAAGTGAAATACACCAGATACAGAAAGGCAAATACTGTAGAATCTCACTTATGTGTGGAATCTAAAAAAGTTGGACTCACAGAAACAGAAAACAGACTGGTAGTTGCTGGGGGTTGGGGGCTAGGAGAAATGGGGAGATATTGGTCAAAGGGTACAAACTTTCACTTACAAGATGAATAAGTTCTGGGGATGTAACATTTAGCATTAGTTAACAGCACTGTATTGTATACCTGAAATTTACAAATAAGGTGGATCTTAAGTGTTCTCACCTCGAAAAATAAAGTTATGTGAGATGATGGATATGTTAACTTGATTGTGGTGTCATGTCACTATATATATATATATATATATATATATATATATATATATCAAATTATCAAGTTATACAGCCAAAATACGTAAGATTTTTATTTGTCGATTATACCTCATTAAGGCTGGGGGATGGGGAAGTATTTCTCATAGCCCAAGGATATCCCTTCTAAGAGAGTTGCAGATGCTGGCCATTAAAAAGCATGCAGAAATGTTTACCGAGTGGTCTAAGAGGATCTAGGCAGAACACTGACAGGAGAAACTACAGTGTAGTTTTCAGGAACTGAAAAGCCAGGAAGTGAGGAAATGGTTGGAAATAGGATTGTGATACTGATTTCCAGTATTCCAGAACATCATTCTATTTTTATTTTCATTAAATAAACATTAATTGAGCTCCTGTGATGCGCCAGATACTCTGCCAGCCCTGGGGATACAGTGATGGACAATGGAGACACAGAGTATTGTATCCTTATGGCACTTACAGTCTGACCATAAGTAGAAACATTAAATTAATTTCAAGACTCAAGGAGAACATAAACCAGTTTGGGAGTCAGGGAAGGCCTCCCCAAGGCTGGAGGGTGAACAGGGTGTAGTTAGCCGTAGGTCAGGCTGCAGGAAAGGTGAAGGGAATGTTTAAGGAAATGGCACCACATTATCAAAGGCCAGGAGGCATGAAGAACATGGTGAGTTCAAGGAACTGGAAGAAATCTGGCATGACTGAATGAGTGGCAAGAGGTGAAGCTGGGATGATGGGAGCAACCAAATTAGGAGCAGCTAGTGGGCCAAGTTGAGGATGATGCACTGCAGTTCAAGGACAACGATGGGATTTAAATAGAAGTTGGTGGCTAATTGGATGTGGAAGTGGTGGTTACTGATGTGGGATTTACAGTACATATTTCTAAGAAAAACCAAGAATGTAAAAACATTTAAATATTAATATTTTTATTGGTATAAGAATGCTTATTTTGATATTTCAAAAACATCTGAAATCTGAATGTTATGTAAAGTAAGATCCCGTTTTTGGAGAGAGTATGTACAAAACTATAATGATGTGTCCCTCTAGAAAGCAGGACTGCAGACGATTTTTACTTCTTTTTTCAAGTCTTTTTCAGAAAATTTGCATATTTCTGTATTGTGTGAATTTTTATCAGCATATATTTTTATACAATTATTTAAATGTTGCCTATAGGAATACTCATAAAAAGAAAGAAAAAGAATATAAAGGAAGACTCTTTTTACAGATGGTTGCTAGCAAGATTTTGACCTATGGAACATGGAAGAAGTGACAGTGTGTCAGTTCCTAGCCTAGACCTCCCTCACTTCCATTTGCTCCTTTGGAACCCTACCATTATGAGAATAAACCCAGGCTAGCCTTCTGAGGAGATTCAAGGTGCCACAGGCAACAGTGAATCAACACCCAGGAGCAGAGCCACTAGCCAGTGCACAGCTGATCGCAGATGCATGAGGAAGTGGAGCTGAAACTGGGAGAACTTGTCTCTGAACTCAAATTACCAACCCTCAGAATCATGGGCTAAATAAATCATTGCTTTAAGCCACTCAGTTTTGAGATGGTTTTTTATACACAATGGCTAACTGATCTAAAACCACACAAATTAGTTACCAATTGCAAAAGTGAAAATGTAAACCCACAGAATCATGAGAAATAATAAGTGATTCTTGTTTGAAGACACTAAGCATTGCAATGACATGTAACACAATAGGTAATGTAGATAATCTTCACAAAAACCCTATAAGGTAATCTTGTGTATGAGAATCTTACATATTTCTCATCTTGTCGTGTGAGAAAACAAATGCTTAAGTAGCTTAAATAACTTGTCCGGATCACAGAGTTCAGAAGTAGCAAAACCAGGAATTAAAATTCATACTGGTTTGATTCTAGAGCCTAATTCCTAAGTATTACATTACAGAGCTTCTGATCAAGGTCATTCTGTGCCCTAAGATATAAAATAAACAATAAAATCCAGTTACAGAGTCAACGTGAATAAATCAGTGCCTTCACTGTAACATCTTGTCCCCTGGAGGCAGTGTCTCCAAACACAGGGCTTTGAGTCAGAAAATACTTTGTCATAAACAGCCTGATTAGTGTTCATCCTAAAATGCTAAAATGCAGGGGAACATAGAGACCTTTACAAAAAAAAAAAAAAACACCCTCTGACAGAGGATAAAGGAAGGAAGGATATTAATCAGGACCAAGCATGCACACTAACACTAATGTGGTCTCAGTTGATTAACATAGGCAGAAGGAACAAGTCTTTGAAAAAAGATTAAAAACCAATGACAGAAAAGATGTTCAACATTACTAGCCCTTACAGAAACACAAATTAAGACAAAAATGAGATATAACCACACACCTACCAGAACAACTAAAATAAGAAATGTGACAATACCAAATAGTGGTGAGGATTAGGAGCAACTGGATCTCTTGTACATTGGGCAGATGTTAAAATGGACAGCCAGAGTTTAGCAGTGCAACTGCCATACAACCCAGCAATCACTCCCAGGCTCCCAGAGAAGTGAAAATTTACATCTATGCCAAAAAATATATGTTAATGTTCATAGCAGCTTTATTTGTAATAGTCAAACTCCAGAAACAACAAAAATGTCCCTCAATAGGCGAATGGTTCAATAAATGGTGGTATATCCATTATATCAAATATGATCAGCAATAAATAGAAATGAAATATTGAAACACATAACTGGAGTGGATTTGAAGAACATTATGCCAATCTGAAAAGGTTAAAAAAAAAAGTCGCATGCTGTATAATTCCACTTATATAACATTCCCAATGTGACAAAATTGCAGTGATGGAAAACAGATTAGTTAGTGGCTGCCAGGGATGAGAAATGGTGGGGAGGGGAGAGGCAGATGTGACTATAAAGACGTAACACAGAAGATATCTTTGTGATGACAGAATAGTTCTGCGTCTTGATTGTGGTGGTGGTTTCCTCAATCTACTTAAGAGATGTAACAGCATAGAACTATATACACACAGTCAATCAATGCCAGCTTCCTAGTTTGGGGATTGCAAAATAGTTATATAAGTTATATCCACTGGGAGACACTGAAATGACACATGAACCTCTCTGCAGTATTTCAAACTTACTGTGAATTGTCAATTGTCTCAAAATAAAATTGTAAAAAAAAAACTTACAGTGTAAAATACA
Source organism: Phataginus tricuspis (assembly GCA_029783875.1). Classification (NCBI taxonomy): domain Eukaryota; kingdom Metazoa; phylum Chordata; class Mammalia; order Pholidota; family Manidae; genus Phataginus; species Phataginus tricuspis. Next base: position 23,087,428 of record JAQQAC010003584.1, on the reverse strand, counting down.
CCTCAATAAAGTAAATTTTAAAACTAATGAGAGGGTATCAAATAAATTAATTTCTTACCAAATACAATATGTTTATTTTAATTATTTTTTTCTGGTTGTAATTCTTTGGTCTTATTTATACATTTTATTTTAAATGCTCTGATTGGGAGCCGACATGAGAATTCTGTGAAGCACAGCATGAAAAAGCAATAAATACCGCTTTGCATTTAACCAACAATTACGAAGCACTTAACTTTGCAGCAGGCGCTGTGCTCATCCTGTGGATATGACTAATACCTGAGCACACAGTCTGCTTTGCCTCTTGCGCGTCCCCCACCGGCTCAGGTCTTCCTGCCCCCACGTACAGTCTCTGACCTAGTTCTCTCCCACACTTCCGTGCTTGTTCTTGGATCTTTCATCAAAATTTAAATGCTATTTCTGAAAAAAATTTTTAATTTAAATTTATAAAGCTAAATGGTATTTCTGAGAGGAAAAGCAGATGGTAGAAAACACAAAGGTCAGGATAAAGTGGTAGGAGCTTACGGCCAAAGAGGCACGCAACATTAAATGGTGGTGTGGGGAAGTGGGGCAGGTGTATTCCCCATGTTACTGGACAACAATTACATGAACTATTTTTTTTTTTATTCTGCAACCTGCTTTTTTGTTTTTTTTTTTTGTTTTTTTCTTTTTCTTTTTATAATTTATTTTGGTATCATTAATCTACAATTACATGTGCAATATTATGGTGATTAAACTACCCCCTTCATCAGGTCCCCCCCACCAACCCCATTACAGTCACTGTCCATCAGCATAGTGAGATGCTGCAGAATCACTACTTGTCTTCTCTGAGTTGTACAGCCCTCCCCGTGCCCCCCAACATTACATCTGCTAATCGTAATGGCCCTGTTTCCCCCTTGTGGCCGCCCGGCCCACCCATCTTCCCCAGTCCCTAACCCTTTGGTAACTATTAGTCCGTTCTTGGGTTCTCTGAGTCTGCTGCTGTTTTGTTCCTTCAGTTTTTTTTTTCTTTGTTCTCATACTCTACATATGAGTGAAATCATTTGATACTTATCTTTTTCGGCTTGGCTTATTTCACTGAGCATAATACCCTCTAGCTCCATCCATGTTGTTGCACATGGTAGGATTTCTTTTCTTCTTATGGCTGACTAATATTCCATTGTGTATATGTACCATATCTTTATCCATTCATCTATTGATGGACACTTACGTTGCTTCCATTTCTTGGCTATTGTAAATAGTGCTGCAATAAACATAGGGGTGCACCTGTCTTTTTGAAACTGGGCTGCTGCATTCTTAGGGTAAATTCCTAGGAGTGGGATTCCTGGGTCAAATGGTATTTCTATTTTGAGTTTTTTGAGGAACCTCCATACTGCTTTCCACAATGGTTGAACTAATTTGCATTCCCACCAGCAATGTAGGAGGGTTCCCTTTTCTCCACATCCTCGCCAACATTTGTTCTTGTTTGTGTATTGGATGCTGGCCATCCTCACTGGTGTGAGGTGATATCTCATTGTGGTTTTTAATCTGCATTTCTCTGATGATTAGCAATGTGGAGCATCTTTTCATGTGCCTGTTGGCCATCTGAATTTCTTCTTTAGAGAAGTGTCTATTCATGTCCTCTGCCCATTTCTTAATTGGAATATTTGCTTTTTGTTTGTTAAGGTGCATGAGTTCTTTATATATTTTGGATGTCAACCCTTTATCAGATACATCATTTATGAATATATTTTCCCGTACTATAGGATGTCTTTTTGTTCTACTGATGGTTTCCTTTGCTGTACAGAAGCTTTTCAGCTTGATATAGTCGCACTTGTTCATTTTTGCTTTTGTTTCCCTTGCCCAGGGAGATTTGTTCATGAAGAAGTCGCTCATGTTTATGTCCAAGAGATTTTTGCCTATGTTTTTTTCTAAGAGTTTTATGGTTTCATGATTTACATTCAGGTCTTTGATCCACCTGGAGTTTACCTTTGTGTATGGGACTAGACAGTAGTCCAGTTTCATTCTCTTACATGTAGCTGTCCAGTTTTTCCAACACCAGCTGCTGAAGAGGCTGTCATGTCCCCATTGTATATCCAGGGCTCCTTTATCAAATATTAATTGACTGTAGGTGTTTGGCTTAATGTTTGTATTTTCTATTCTGTTGCACTGGTCTGTGGGTCTGTTTTTCTGCCAATACCAAATTGTCTTGATTACTGTGGCTTTGTAGTAGAGCTTGAAGTCAGGGAGCATAATTCCCCCTGTTTGATTCCTCCTTCTCAGGATTGCTTTGGCTATTCAGGGTCTTTTCTGGTTCCATGTGAATTTTAGAATTATTTGTTCCAGTTCATTGAAGAAAGCTGTTGGTAGTTTGATAGGGATTGCATTGAATCTGTAGATTGCTTTAGATAGTATTGCCATTTTGACAATAGTTATTCTTCCTAGCCAAGAGCATGGGATGCATTTCCATTTGTTAGTGTCCTCTTCAATTTCTCTTACGAGTGTCTTGCAGTTTTCAGAGTATAGGTCTTTCACTTCCTTCGTTAGGTTTATTTCTAGGTATTTTATTCTTTTCGATGCAATTGTGAATGGAATTGTTTTTCTGATTTCTCTTTCTGTTAGTTCATCGTTAGTGTATAAGAAAGCAACAGATTTCTGTGTGTTAATTTTGAATCCTGCAACTTTGCTGAATTCAGATATTAGTTCTAGTAGTTTTGGAGTGGAGTCTTTAGGGATTTTTATGTACAATATCATGTCATCTACAAATAATGACAATTTGACTTCTTCTTTACCAATCTGGATGCCTTGTATGTCTTTGTTTTGTCTGATTGTCGTGGCTAGGACGTCCAGTACTATGTTGAATAACAGTGGAGAGAGTGGGCATCCCTGTCTTGTTTCCGATCTTAGATGAAAAGCTTTCAGCTTCTCGCTGTTAAGTATCATGTTGGCTGTGGGTTTGTAATACATAGCCTTTATGATGTTGAGGTACTTGCCGTCTATACCCATTTTGTTGAGAGTTTTAATCATGAATGGATTCTGAATTTTGTCAAATGCTTTTTCAGCATCTATGGAGATGATCATGTGGTTTTTGTTCTTCTTTTTGTTGATGTGGTGGATGATGTTGATGGATTTTCGAATGTTGTACCATCCTTGCATCCCTGGGGTGAATCCCACTTGATCATGGTGTATGATCCTCTTGATGTACTTTTGAATTCGGTTTGCTAATATCTTGTTGAGTATTTTTGCATCTACATTCATCAGGGATATTGGTCTGTAATTTTCTTTTTTGGTGAGGTCTTTGCCCGGTTTTGGTATTAGAGTGATGCTGGCTTCATAGAAAGAGTTTGGAAGTATTCCCTCCTCTTCTATTTTTTGGAAAACATTAAGGAGAATGGGTGTTATTTCTTCTCTATATGTCTGGTAGAATTCAGATGTGAATTCATCAGGTCCAGGGGTTTTGTTCTTGGGTAGTTTTTTGATTACCGATTCAATTTCGTTGCTGGTGATTGTTCTATTTAGTTTTTCTGTTTCTTGCTTGGTCAGTCTTGGAAGGTTGTACTTTTCTAAGAAGTTGTCCATTTCTTCTAGGTTTTCCAGCTTGTTAGCATATAGATTCTCATAATATTCTCTTATAATTCTTTGTATTTCTGTGGGGTCCGTCATTATTTTCCCTTTCTCACTTCTAATTCTGTTTATGTGTGTAGATTCTCTTTTTCTCTTAATGAGTCTGGCTAGGGTTTTATCTATTTTGTTTATTTTTTCAAAGAACCAGGTCTTGGTTTCATTGATTTTTTCTATTGTTTTATTCTTCTCAATTTTATTTATTTCTTCTCTGATCTTTATTATGTCTCTTCTTCTGGTGACTATGGGCCTCATTTGTTCTTCTTTTTCCAATTTCAGTAATTGTGTCTTTAAACTGTTCATTTGGGAATGTTCTTCCTTCTTTAAATGAGCCTGGATTGCAATGTACTTTCCTCTTAGAACTGCCTTTGCTGCGTCCCACAGAAGTTCTGGCTTTGTGTTGTTGTTGTCATTAGTCTCCATATATTCTTTGATTTCTGTTTTGATTTGGTCGTTAACCCATTGATTCATTAGGAGAATGTTGGTAAGTCTCCATGTATTTGTGAGCCTTTTTGATTTCTTTCTAAAAATTTATGTCCAGTTTTATACCTTTGTGGTCTGAGAAGTTGGTTGGTAGGATTTCAATATTTTTTAATTTACTGAGGTTCTTTTTGTGGCCTAGTATGTGGTCTGTTTTGGAAAAAGTTCCGTGTGCACTTGAGAAGAATGTGTATCCTGCTGCTTTTGGGTGCAGAGTTCTGTAGATGTCTGTTAGGCCCATCTGTTCTAGTGTGTTGTTCAGTGCCTCTGTGTCTTTACTTATTTTCTGTCTCGTTGATCTGTCCATTGGAGTGAGTGGTGTGTTGAAGTCTCCTAAAATGACTGCATTGCTCTCTATTTCCTCCTTCAGTTCTGTTACTATTTGTTTCACATATGCTGGTGCTCTTGTGTTGGGTGCATATATATTTATAATGGTTATATCTTCTTGTTGGACTGACCCCTTTATTATTATGTAATGTCCTTCTTTATCTCTTGCTACTTTCTTCGTTTTGAAGTCTATTTTGTCTGACACAAGTACTGCAACACCTGCTTTTTTCTCTTTGTTGTTTGCATGAAATATCTTTTTCCATCCCTTCACTTTTAGTCTGTGTATATCTTTGGGTTTGAGGTGAGTCTCTTGTAAGCAGCATATAGATGGGTCTTGCTTTTTTATCCACTCTGTTACTCTGTGTCTTTTGATTGGTGCATTCAGTCCATTTACACTTAAGGTGATTATTGATAGATATGTACTTTTTGCTGTTGCTGGCTTTAGATTCATGGTTACCAAAGGTTCAAGGATTGCTTCTTTACTATCTAAGAATCTCACTTAACTTTCTTGTTAAGTTACTGTGAACCCCGTCTGATGTTTCTTTATCTCTCCCTTCCTATTCTTCCTCCTCCATTCTTTATATATTAGGTGTTCTATTCTTTGCCTTTAGTTAGTATTTGGATGGTCTGCTTTCTTTGCTATGATTTTATTTTCTCTGGTGACATCTTTTTAGCCTTAGGGGTGCGTCCCTCTAGAGCAGTCCGTTTAAGATATCCTGTAGTGGTGCTTTATGAGAGGCAAACTCTCTCAACTTTCATTTGTCTTGAAATTGTTTAATCCCTGCGTCATATTTAAATGATAATCGTGCTGGATACAATATTCTTGGTTCGAGGCCCTTCTGTTTCATTACATTAAATATATCATGCCATTCTCTTCTGGCCTGTAAGGTTTCTGTTGAGAAGTCTGATGATAGTCTGATGGGTTTTCCTTTGTAGGTGATCTTTTTTCTCTCTCTAGCTGCCTTTAGTACTCTGTCTTTGTCTTTGACCTTTGCCATTTTAATTACTATGTGTCTTGGTGTTGTCCTCCTTGGGTCCCTTGTGTTGGAAGATCTGTGGGCTTCTGTGGACTGTGAGACTATTTCCTTCCCCAGTGTGGGAAAGTTTTCAGCAATTATTTCTTCAAAGACACTTTCTATCCCTTTTTCTCTCTCTTCTTCCTCTGGTACTCCTATAATGTGAATATTGTTCCATTTGGATTGGTCACACAGTTCTCTTAATATTCTTTCATTCCTAGAGATCCTATTATCTCTCTCTGCCTCAGCTTGTCTGTATTCCTGTTCTCTGTTTTCTATTCCATTAACATTCTCTTGCACCTCATCCACTCTGCTGTTAAGCCCCTCGATGGATTGTCTGATTTCTGCATAGTCTTTCCTCACTTCCCTCACTTCCTCTCTCAGCTCTTGCACATTTCTCTGTAGATCCGTCAGCATGGTTATGACTTTTATTCTGAATTCTTTTTCAGGAAGACTGTGCATGTCCATCCCTTCAGGTTCCCTCTCTGGGGTTGTCTGGGTCTGAAACTTTGTCTGTACCATATTCCTCTGTCTTTTCATTGCTATAGAAGTGGTTGCTGGTAGTTGCCACGTATGTCCGCTGGGCTCTTTATGACCGCCTCGCGGGGCGCCAAGGCCTCTCAGGTGTAGCTGCACACTGTGTGCTTTCCTGTGTATTCTGGTCTCTCTTTTAGGAATAGTTGTATTTGCTGTGTTTTCGTGGATAAATATAATGTTGGGAGGAGATTTCTGCCGCCCGGCTCACGTCGCCATCTCCCGGAAGTGCCATGAACTATTTTTTGATGCCACCAAACTCAAGGCCATGTGTGTGTGTGTGTGTATTTAGCTCAGACAGTAATTTTATCTTTGTAAATATGATACATAAGTGGCCTAATATCCCATAAAATCCAGTGAATGCAGACCTCAGAGTAGTCACTCAGATACATTCGTCAATGGCCATTATTCCAGGCTCCTGACTTGAGTGACTCACAGAGGAATAGGAGATGTCTGAGATCTACATCAGCTGTTGTTTTTTAAAAAGAAAAAAACAGAAAATATTTATTATAAAGGTATATTCAGCACTACAGTACACTTGGGACCACAGAACTGAATTACCTGTCCTTCCTAGTTCACACGTGCCCTTGTAAACTCCCCTTTTAAAACTTTTTTTCTCATCTCAAGCCTATCTTGAATATGTTGAAGTTAACCTGATTTTTTTCCCACTATCTAATCCCTACAGGACATTCTTAGTGAACCTAGAATGAAAGCATAAAAACTGTGCTATCCCTACCAAAAAGTCCATTCAGCCTTTTAGCATCCCAAAAAAGAATCTGGCTTTATAGTAAATTAGCTTCTTGCTTATTGAGTGTAACTCTGGCAGTGGGCAGTGGGGGAATCTTTTTCGCAGCCCAGGGCAAATTACTTTTGAAACCAAAATCAGTCAAAGGGAGAAATAAAGTGGGAGAAACCCGTTTATTGCCTATAAGCAGTCATCCACTTCTGCCTGCCCATGTCCCTCATCACCTGGCTGCAAAAAAGAGACTTCTCCAGTCCAGATATACCCTTGCTCCCCACACCCTTGTAATTACCTATTGATATGGAGATGGACTACTTCTCTCCACCCCTTGGAAACACCTATTGATATGGAGATGCACTAAGGCCAGGCGAGAGATTCTGGAAATACTGCAATTTTACCCATATTGAGATTTCATAAAATGATCCAATGTAAGTCCTGATTCAAGAATAAGATGGGACAACGAAGCTGGAATTCAAATTCCACAACCATGATAAAGACTGTGTCCGTGCACATATATGTTCCCAGCACTTAGCATGGTGTCTGGTACATAGGTGTTATTCTATAGATTTTTTTTTATGAAATTGAAAACAGACAAGATGGCTTGTCAGAATTCCCTCCTGATTTAACAAAGAAAAATACATCTGATGCCAAAGTATATGGGAAATACACTCCTGGTTGCAGTTTCTCTACCATATGCAGACTTCAAAATCTTTCTCTCCATCCCTGAGCCCCAGACCCACATTTTTTAAGCCCTTCTAGACAATGCCACCTGGATCTGGCTGGTGCCTCCCAATAGATATGGTTAAGTCATGTCAACCCCAATTCTTCCTAGTCTCCCAAGCTAGACCAATGGTTCTCAGCCTATGAAACAAGCAACTGAGAAATGATGGAGTCAATAGGTGAGGGTAATAAGAGGGTATGTTGTCTGTAGAGAATTTGAAACAATAATAAAATTGGCTAAAAATCAGTCAGCACTTTATTATCACTATGCACCAGTAATTCTAAACAATGTCAGGAATAAAATTCTCCTCCAAAAAAATATCCTATGGGTCCAAGTTTTAAACAATTTCCATGGTTACTTTGGAGTTTTAATAATATTTACTTAAACTTCAAGTTGGACATTTTTATTACCCTTTAATAAACATCATATTCTACATGGAATTTAACTCAGAGGACTCCCAGCGATACAGTTGTCCCCAGCCACAAGTGGACACAGTAGCTATTCTCATTTATTTAAAGAGTGAGTTTGCAAAGATCCAGAATCGTTCCAGATTATTTCAGGCTTCCTTCATGTCTCCAGCCCCTGTGATATTCCATATTCCTATGTTTAAATAGTTGATTTGAGATTTTAAAAAATAATAGCATAGTGATAGTTTTAGTCAGCTTATGCTGCCACAACAAAGTACTATGGGTGCCTTGAGAAAGAATTAATTTTCTCACAGTTGTGAAGGCTGGAATTCTGAGATCATAGTCCATTTACAATGAAGGCCTTCTTGGCTTGCAGACATCTGTCTTCTCACTGTATCCTCACATCTCAGAGAGAGAGCCAACAAGCTCTTTGGTCTCTTCTTATAAGGCACTATGAGGGCCTGACGTGGGGGTGTCAAACATGCTAAGTATACCACTACATGGACTAATTCTGTTAGGGGTTGAGTTTGTTCTTCTCAGTTCTTGTCCCCACCACAACAAAGAATTGAAGGGCAGAGACATGATAGTGAAGCAGAGCAAAAGTTTTATTTGAATGCACTCCAGGGGAGGAGCCGGCCAGAGTCAAGGTAGACAAAGGCAGGTTTACTTGAATAAAGGAGAGAGGAAGGGGAAGGTCATTGATGGGAACTTCCAAGCTCAAATCAGAGCTCTCAGTAGCCCCTCACTACTTGCTTGAAGTAGGACAGAGAGTGAAGACTTGTGCTTAAATTCTGGAAAATAGAATGAAATAGCAAAGTGACAAAGAACTACTGGAAGAGCACAGAGACAAAATATAGTAAGTCGAGCAGTAAGAAGTCTTTGTAAAATTCGTACTCCAGGAAAGGGGGGTTGCAGGCAACCTCAGAGAGGAGGCACACTTAAGGGCTTACGATTCTGTCTTTTAAGGCTTTAAAGAATGGGGCAATGGTGGGGGTGGGGGTTGTGTTGTTGGGCGTAGGCTTGATTTGTGATCTCATGATGTCTATCTCCAGTGAGAGACATTCCGTCACTATCCATAGTCATGCCTCTAGATAATTCTGTGGGATAAACTTCCTGTTCTTCATCAAGACAGTGGCTACCCCCCAAGCACTGGGAACAAAACAGCCAAGACTGCTTGCCCTGTCTTAAGATAGGTTGTTGGCCCATTACCAAAGAATATGTTAGTAATCTTACCTTCCCAACTCTCTGCTTTTAAAATGGAATCTTAGCCTTAAAATAAGTCTCTCCTGTTCTTACTATGCTATTCATAGCTCAGCATTTTTAGGAAAATTAATCATGCTGCTTGTCCTGTCTCTGCCCTTTCACACTTGCATTAGCTAGAGAGAATCTCAAAGTCAGCCCAGATTCAGAGCGTGTGGAATGAATTTACACTGCAAAAGATGTTAACCTCTGAGTCCTTTCTGGCTCTCTAGCTTTATCTGATTAATTCCCTGAGTTCTTGGTGGGCTCCACCCTCTTTTCATCCAGCTCATATCTGCCTTTCTGCCTAACAATTCAAAGGGGTCTAGAAATCTGTATAAAAACCAAATACTACTGGCAAGTTGAATAAATAATGGAACTCACATTGCATACATAAATATACAATATGTGTGATTATATATACTGCTATGAGGAACTTCCACTGAATACTGACATATATCTTCATTTGACTTCAGTGTACTCTTTCCTAGAGTAGTGACAAACACAGATTATTTAGAGTGCCTTAAAGGTTTTGCACAATATCCCTCAATCTTCATCCAAATACTAATCTGCCATTCTCTTCCCAGCAACCTGACTACATGGATGTGTTCATACCCTCATTAATTTTCTCCTGTTTCTGATTAAGTGCTACTATTTTTGTATGATTTGTTCCACCCCAATTTCCTTACAAACTAAAGATCTTCCTCAACTTACAGTCAGGTTACATCCCAATAAACACATCATAGTATGAAAATAGTAAGTAGAAAATCCATTTAATACACCTAACCTGCTGACATCAATACCTTAATCTAGCCTATATTAAATATGCTCATAATACTCACATTAGCCTAAAGTTCGGCAAAATTATCTAACATAAAGCCTATACTTTTTGTTCTTGTTTTCTTATTTATTCATTATTCACTTATTGATTTTGAATTAAAATATCATTAATATACATTCTTATTTGGTTTCAAATGTACATGACTGTGGTTCAACAGTCCCCGTGACAACTTATATTATGATTGTGAATTATTGTGCCCTTTTACCACCAATTTCCTCCCCCTGCACCCACCCCAGTCCATTCACGTTATTAAACACTAGTCACTTCTCAATGTCTATGAGTCTAATGCTCTCTTGTGCCTTCTGTTTTGCTTTGTCTTTATAGTCCATAAATAAATGAAATGATACGGTATTTGTCTTCCTCTCCCAGGCTTATTTCACCGAGCTTAATACCCTGTAGATACATCCCTGTTGTTGCAAATTGCAGGATACCTTTTCTTTTTATGGCTGAATAATATTCCACGGTGTATATGTGGCACATCTTCTTTATCCATTCATCTATTGATGGATACTTAGGTTGCTTCCATATCTTCACTATTGCAAAGAGAGGGGTGCATGTATCTTCTCAAATCAGAAATTTTGTTATCCTTGGGTAAATTCCTAGGAGTAGAATTACTAGGTCAAATGGTATTTCTATTTTAGTGTTTTAAAGAACTTCCAAACTGCTTTCCAAAGCAGGTGCACCAATTTGCAAGCCCACCAACAATGTAGGACAGTTCCTATTTCTCCACCTCCTCTCCACCATTTGTTATTTCTTGTCTTTTGCATAGTGGCCATTCTAACTGGTGTGAGGTGATATCTCATTGTGGTTTTAATTTGCATTTCCCTGATGATTAGTGATGTGGAGCATCTTTTCATGTGCTAATAATGTTGGCCATTTGTATTTCTCCTTTAGAGAAGTTCTGTTCAGGTCCTCAATCCATTTTCTATTTGGGATATTTGTTTTTTGGGTGTTGAAGCATATGAGTTCTTTATATATTTTAGATGTTAACCCCTTATCAGATGAGTGATTTATGAAAATAGTCTCCCATCCTGTAGGATGCCTTTTTGTTCTGCTGATGGTGTCCTTTGCTGTACAGAAGCTTTTTAGTTTGATGTACCCCACTTGTTCATTTTGTATTTTGTTTCTCTTGCCCAAGGAAATGTGTCCAAGAAAAAGTTGCTCATGCTTATTATATTCGAGATTTTTGCCTATGTTTTCTTCTATGAGGTTTATGGCTTCATGTCTTACATTCAGGTCTTTGATCGATTTCAAATTTACTTTGTGTATGGAGTTAGACAATAATCCAGTTTCATTCCTTACATGAAGCTGTCCAGCTTTGCCAACACCAGTTGTTGAAGAGGCTGTCTTTTCCCCATTGTATATTCATGGCTCCTTTATCATATATTAAATGACCATAGATGCGTGTATTTACATCTGAGCACTCTATTCTGTTCCATCAGTCTATGGTTCTGTTCTTGTGCAAGTACCAGATTGTTTTGATTACTGTAGCTTTGTAGTAGAGTTTGAAGTCAGGGAGCATAATCCCCCAGCTCTGTTCATCTTTCTCAGGATTGTTGGCTATTCAAGGTCTTTTGTGGTTCCATATGAATTTTAGAATTATTTGAGTTCACCGAAGAATGCTGTTGGTATTTTGATAGGGATTGCATTGAATCTATAAATTACTTTGGGCAGGATGGCCATTTTGACAACATTAATTCTTCCTATCCATGAGCACAGGATAGATTTCCATTTACTAGTGCCTTCTTTAATTTCTCTCATGAGTGTCTTATAATTTTCAGGGTATAAGTCTTTCACCTCCTTGGTTTGGTTTATTCCTAGGTATTTTATTCTTTTTGATGCAATTGTGAATGGAGTTGTTTTCCTGACTTCTCTTTCTGCTAGTTCATCATTAGTGTACAGGAATGCAAGAGATTTCTATGTATTAATTGTATCCTGCAACTTTGCTGAATTCAGTTATTAGTTCTAGTAGGTTTTTGGTGGATTCTTTAGGGTTTACTATGTACAATATCATGTCATCTGCAAACAGGGACAGTTTAACTTCTTCATTAACAATCTGGATGCCTTTTATCTCTTTGTGTTGTCTGATTGCCATGGCTAGGACCTCCAGTACTATGTTGAATAAAAGTGGGGAGAATGGGCATCCTTGTCTTGTTCCCAATCTTAGAGGAAAAGCTGTCAGCTTTTCACTATTAAGGCAATGTTGGCTATGGGTTTGTCGTATATGGCCTTTATTATGCTGAGGTACTTACCCTCTACACCCAGTTTGTTGCAAGTTTTTATCATGAATGGATGATGAATTTTGTCAAATGCTCTTTCAGCATCTCTTGAAATGATCATGTGATTTTTGTCTTTTTTGTTGATGTGGTGTATGATATTGATTGATTAACAAATATAGTACCATCCTTGCATCCCTAGAATAAATCCCACTTGGTCATGATGGGTGATCATTTTGATGCATTTTTTAATTCAGTTTGCCAATATTTTGTTGATGATTTGTGCATCTGTGTTCAGAGATAATTGGTCTGTAATTTTCTTTTTGTGTGGTTTCTGTCTCATTTTGGTATTAGAGTGATGCTGGCCTCACAGAATGAGTTTGGAAGTATTCCCTCCTCTTCTACTTTTTGGAATACTTTAAGGATGTTTGGTAGAATTCGGTTGTGAAGCTGCCTGGACTTGGCATTTTGTTTTTTGGGAGTTTTTTTATTACCAGTTTGATTTCATTACTGGTAATTGGTTTGCTCAGATTCTCTGTTTCTTCCTGGGTCCATCTTGGAAGGTTGTATTTTTCTATGAAGTTGTCCATTTCTTCTAAGTTGTCCAATTTATTGACATATAATTTTTCATATAGTCTCTAATTCTTTGTATTTCTGTAGTATCCATTGTGATTATTCCTTCTTCATTTGTGATTCTGTTTACCTGTGTACATTCTCTTTTTTTTTCTTGACAAATTTGGCTAGTGGTTTAGTATTTTGTTTATTTTCTCAAAGGACCAGCTCTTGGTTGCATTGATTTTTTCTATTGTTTTATTCTTCTCTATTTTATTTATTTCTGCTCTGATATTTACTATGTCCCTCCTTATACTAAGTTTGGGCTTCATTTGTTCTTTTTCTAGTTTCTTAAGTTGTGATTTTAGACTATTTGAGACTCTTCTTGTTTTTTGAGGTAAACCTATATTGCTGTGTACTTTCCTCTTAGAACTTGTCTCCATGTATTGCTTGATCCCTGTATTAACTTGTTCATTGATCCATTGATTATTTAGAAGCATGCTGTTTAGACTCCATGTTTGTGAGTCTTTTTGTTTTCTTTCTGTAATTTCTTTCTAGTTTCATACCACCGTGGTCTAAGAAGCTGCTTGGTACAACTTCAATCTTCTTTAATTTACTGAGGCTCTTCTTGTGGCCTAGTATGTGATCTATTCTGGAGAACATCCCATGTGCACTTGAAACAAATGTGTATTCTGCTCCTTTGGGGTGCAGTGTTCGGTAGATATCTGTTAAGTCAAATTGATCTGATGTAGTTTCAGTGCCTCTCCTTCCTTATGTATTTTCTGTCCAGCTGTTCTGTCCATTGATGTGAGTGGTATGTTAAAGGGACTCTTAAAATGAATATGTTGCAATCTATTTCCCTCTTTAATTCTGTTAGTATTTGTTTTACATATTTAGGTGCTCCTATGTTGGGTGCATAGATACTTAAAATGGTTATATCCTCTTGTTGGACTGATCCTTTGTCGTTATGTAATGTCCTTCTTTGTCTCTTGTGAATTTCTTTGTTTTGAAATCTATTTTGTCTGATATAGGTACTGCTAATCCACCTTTTCCCTCCCTATTATTTGCATGGAATATAGTTTTCCATCCCTTCACTTTTAGTCTGTGTGTGTCTTTGGGTCTGAAATGAGTCTCTTGTAGGCAGCATATAGATGTGTCTTGTTTCCTTATCCATTTCTGTAACTATGTATTTTGATTGGTGTATTCAGTCCATTTACTTTTAAGGTGATTATTGATAGATGTGTACTCATTGCCATTTTATTAATTCTTTTCTGTCTATTTTTTTTATAGTTCCTCTCTGTTCCTTTCTTCCTCTCTTATACACTTCACTTTTTTTTTTACAATTTATTTTATTTTAGTATCATTAACCTACAATTACATGAGCAATATTGTGATGATTAAACTACCCCCTTCATCAGGTCCCCCCCACCAACCCTATTACAGTCACTGTCCATCAGTGTAGTGAGATGAGAAGCACTACTTGTCTTCTCTGAGCTGTACAGTCCCCCCCGTGCCCCCCCAACCTATGTCTGCCAATCGTAATGCCCCTTTTACCCTCTTATCCCTCCCTTCCCACCCATCTCCCCAGTCCCTTTCCCTTTGGTAACTGTTAGTCCATTCGTGGGTTATGTGAGTCTGCTGCTGTTTTGTTCCTTCATTTTTTTTTTCTTTGTTGTTATACTCCAAATATGGGTGAGATCATTTGGTACTTGTCTTTTTCTGCCTGGCTTATTTCACTGAGCATAATACCCTCCAGCTCCATCCATGCTGTTGCAAATGGTAGGATTTGTTTTTTCTTATGGCTGCGTAATATTCCATTGTGTATATGTACCACATCTTCTTAATCCATTCATCTACTGATGGGCACTTAGGTTGCTTCCATTTCTTGGCTATTGTAAATAGTGCTGCAATAAACATAGGGGTGCATCTGTCTTTCTCAAACTGGGCTGCTGCATTCTTGGGGTAAATTCCTAGGAGTGGGATTCCTGGGTCAAATGGTATTTCAATTTTGAGTTTTTTGAGGAACCTCCATAATGCTTTCCACAATGGTTGAACTAATTTGCATTCCCACCAGCAATGTAGGAGGGTTCCCCTCTATCCACATCCTCGCCAACATTAGTTGTTGTTTGTGTTTTGGATGTTGGCCATCCTCACTGGTGTGAGGTGATATCTCATTGTGGTTTTATTTTTTTTTTTTTTAATAATTTATTTTATTTTAGTATCATTAACCTACAATTACATGAGCAATACCGTGATTATTGAACTCCCCCCTTCACCAGGTCCCCCCCACCAACCCCACCACAGTCACTGTCC
>JAQQAC010003584.1:23028747-23067443 GCA_029783875.1 Phataginus tricuspis | reverse complement strand
ATATTAATTGACTGTAGGTGTTTGGGTTAATGTTTGGATTTTCTATTCTGTTCCATACACTTCACTTTTTATTGATGGTTTTATTTAGTGTTCAAATTGGATTTCTCTCTTCTTTTTTTAATTAATTTATTTGTGTGTGTATGTGCATATTCATTGCAGGCTTTAGTTTTATGGTTACGAAAGGTTCGAGGATAGCTTCTTTACTATATAATTGTCTATCTTAATTTGCTGATTACTCTATTTCAAACACAATCTAAAGGTACTTTTTTTCCTTCTTTGTCTTCCTCCTCCACATTTTTCATATTGGATGTCACAATCTGCACTTTTTGTGTATCCTTTGACTGATTTTGTGTATAATTGATTTTGTTTCTTTTGTTTTAATTTCATACTTGCTTAGTAATTAATTGGTCGACAATCTTAACTGTGAGTTTATTTTCTCTGGTGAAAGCTATTTCATCATAGGAGTATCTCCATCTAGACCAATCCTTTAAGAGATCTTGTAGAAATGGTTTAGTGGTGGTGAATTTCCTCAACTTTTGCTTATCAGGAGATTGTTTAATACCTGCCTGAAATTTAAAGGATAATCTTGCCAGTTAGATAATCTTACCAATGAACTAGCAGAAATAGAAATCAGGAAAACAATTCCATTCACAATTGCATCAAAAAGAATAAAATACCTAGGAATAAACCTAACCAAGGAAGTGAAAGACCTATACCCTAAAAACTGCAAGACACTCTTAAGAGAAACTAAAGAGGACACTAATAAATGGAAATTCACCCCATGCTCTTGGCTAGGAAAACTTAATATTGTCAAAATGCCCATCCTGCCTAAAGCAATCTACAGATTCAGTGCAATCCCTATCAAAATACTAACAGCACCAGTGAACTGGAACAAATAGTTCTTAAATTCATATGGAACCACAAAAGACCCCAAATAGCCAAAGCATTCCTGAGAAGGAAGAATAAAGCAGGGGGGATCTTGCTTCCCAACTTCAAGCTCTACTACAATGCCACAGTAATCAAGACAATTTGGTACTGGCACAAGAACAGAGTCATACAGCAGTGGAACAGAATAGAGTCCAGATATTAACCCAAGTATATATGGTCAATTAATATACAATAAAGGAGCCATGGATATACAATGGGGAAATGACAGCCTCGTCAACAGCTGGTGTTGGCAAAAAAATGGACAGCTATGTGTAAGAGAATGAAACTGGATTACTGTCTAACCCCATACACAAAAGTAAACTTGAAATGGATCAAACACCTGAATGTAAGTCATGAAACCATAAAACTCTTAGAAAAAAACATAGGCAAAAATCTCTTGGACAAAAACATGAGCAACTTCTTCATGAACATATCTCCCCAGGCAAGGGAAACAAAAGCAAAAATGAACAATTGGGACATATCAAAATGAAAAGCTTCTGTACAGCAAAGGACACTATCAGTAGAGCAAAAAGACATCCCACAGTATGGGAGAATATATTCATAAATGACATATCCAATAAGGGGTTTACATCCAAATTATATAAAGAGCTCACACACCTCAACAAACAAAAAGCAAATAAGCCAATTAAAACATGGGCAGAGGAGCTGAACAGACACTTCTCCACAGAAGAAATTCAGATTGCCAATAGGCACATGAAAAGATGCTACACATCGCTAATCATCAGAGAAATGCAAATTAAAACCACAGTGAGATATCACCTCTCACCAGTTAGGATGGCCACCATCCAAAAGACAGACAACAACAAATGTTGGCAAGGATGTGGAGAAAAGGGAACCCTCCTACACTGCTGGTAGGAATGTAAATTCGTTCAACCATTGTGGAAAGCAATATGGAGGTTCCTCAAAAAACTCAAAATAGAAATACCACTTGACCCAGGAATTCCACTCCAAGGAATTTACCCTAAGAATGCAGCAGCCCAGTTTGAAAAAGACATATGCACCCCTATGTTTATCGCAGCGGTATTTCCAATAGCCAAGAAATGGAAGCAACCTAAGTGTCCATCAGTAGATGAATGGATAAAGAAGAGGTGGTATATATATACAACTGGAGTATTATTCAGCCATAAGAAGAAAACAAATCCTACCATTTGCAACAACATGGATGGAGCTAGAGGGTATTATGCTCAGTTAAATAAGCCAGGTGGAGAAAGACAAGTATTAAATGATTTCACTCATCTGTGGAGTATAAGAACAAAGAAAAAACTGAAGGAACAAAACAGCAGCAGACTCACAGAACCCAAGAATGGACTAACAGTCACCAAAAGGAAAGGTACTGGGGAGGATGGGTGGGAAAGGAGGGATTAGGGGGCGGAAGGGGCATTACGATTAGCACACATAATGTAGTTGGGGGGCACGGGGAAGGCAGTATAACACAGAGAAGACAAGTAGTGATTCTATAGCGTCTTCCTACGCTGACGGACAGTGACTATAATGGGGTACATGGTGCAGACTTGATAATGGGGGGAGTCTAGTAACCATAATGTTGCTCATGTAATTGTACATTAATGATACCAAAGTAAAAAAAAAGAAAAGAAACAAGAACAATCCCGAATAAACAGTCTAAAAATCACAGTTAAAGAAACTAGAAAAAGAAGACAAATAAAACCCAAAGTCAGTAGAAAGAGGGACATAATGAAGATCAGAGCAGAAATAAATAAAATAGAGAAGAACAAAACAATAGAAAAAAATCAATGAAACCAGAAGCTGGTTCTTTGAGAAAATAAACAAAATACATAAACCCCTTGACAGACTTATGAAGGAAAAAACAGAGTGTACACATAAACAGAGTCACAAATGAAGAAGGAATAATCACAACAGATACCACAGAAATACAAAGAATTATTAGTGAATTCTATGAAAAACCATATGCCAATAAATTGGACAACTTAGAAGAATGGACAACTTTCCAGAAAAATACAACCTTCCTAGATGGACCCAAGAAAAGACAGAAAATCTGAACAGACCAGTTACCAGCAATGAAATCAAATTAGTAATCATAAAACTCCCCCAAAACTCCTAGGAATTTATCCCAAGAAAACAAAATCCCTGATTTGAAAAGATATATGCACCCCTTTGTTTATTGCCACACTATTTGCCATAGCCAAGATATGGAAGCAACCTAATTGTCCATCAATAGATGAATGGATAAAGGAGTTGTGGTACATATACACAATGGAATATTATTCAGCCATAAAAAGAAAAGAAATCCTGCCATTTGCAATACCATGGATGGATCTAGACAGTATTATGCTTAGTGAAATAAGCCTGATGGAGAAAGACAAATACCATATGATTTCACTTATTTGTGGAACATAAAACAAAGCAAAACAGAAAGAACAAAACAGTATTAGGCTCATAGTGAGATGTGACTAGTTATCAAGAGGGATGGGAGAAAGTGGGGATGGAGGGGGAGGATGACTGTTGAACCACTATGATGAACATTTGATAATAAAATAAAATAAAATTTAAATTAAATAAATAGTACTTGTGGTTGTCAAAATGTTGTCAAGCAGTCTATTCCATAGAGATCTCCCTGCACACTAGGTGAGAGAACCTCAACCTGAGGGGGGGTTCTTGATTCTGATCCAAAGAATTCATGAGCGGGTCATGCAGGCAAAAGCAAAGAGTAGTTTCATAAAGCAAAGTACACACTCAAGGAGGGAGTGTGGGTGTGCTCCAGTGACAGGCACTGTGGTGGGGTTCAGGTTGGGTGGTCTCATAACTGGAGTTTAAGCAAGGATGGAATATTCATTGGGTTAGGTGGGGTTTTCTCAGAATAGGGAAGGGACTTCTGGGAAATAGTGTGGCACCCTCTTTTTGTCCCTAGATGGCCTTTCTCGGAATTGTCATGGTGCCAAGGGGTCTGATTTTTACTGTGAGGTGATGTCAGGGTCAAGTTCTCCATGTTAGAACTAGTCTAGTCAATTCCAGCAGGGCTGGTATCTCTACCCTCCCTCCCCACATCCCCGAGAACAGTTTACACAGCATATTTAAAACATAAACAAGCATCTAACCAAATGCAAACACTGGCCAAAGTCCCCAACCCCCTCCCTGCTCATGTCTGCTGTCCACCTACTACAACACTAGCTAAGCTGTGTCTGGACTTCTGACCTAGAGAAACTGGTATTAAATAGGCGCTCTTTTAAGCTGCTAATTTTATGACAACTTGTTACACAGCCATAGAAAACTAATACAGTGGAGTTTTGTTTTGTTTTTTTTGCATATAATTGAATCTCTGACTCAGACTGGCTTGATGAGCAAGGACATTCATTTCTCACATAACAGAAATTCCAGACGTACTTTAGAGTCCTGTTTTGTCTGTTCGGAGGCTCAGTTCTGTCATCAAAGGCCCATATTCTTTGCATCTCGCCTCTCTGTCACCCTAAGTGATGGCTGAACCTCCCGGTAGCAGCAAGGTGACTCCAGCAGTCATTCAGAAACACCCAGAGGATACAAAGAGAGTGTCAGTGTGTAAGGCATTCTCACCAAGAGTGAGGAAACTTCCCAGAAGCTCCTCAGAGGACCTTCCTTCACGTGTCCTCCTCAGGGTCACACGCCCATTCCATATCAGTCACTGACGGGGGAAGAGGACTACCTCAGAGGGGTCCCCCCACCCTGGCTGCTCTGAGACAAATGGGTGTGTGGCACAGCTACATAGCTGAACTAAATCAGGGTTCTGTTAAGGAGGAAAAGGGACAAAGGACCAACATGTCCACTACAAAACCCAATCACAGAGTTACTCTACACAAAAGACAAAATGGGTCAAACTGTTGGGGGCTCTGACCAAGCCAAACTCACTCCATTTTGAAACAAGCTAAGAAGCTAAACCTCTCCCTCCATGTTGCCCTGTTTCAGGAGTTTCAGGAATTCATCCGGAGCCCACTGGAAACTGCAGATAAGCACATTCTTTTCTCAAGGCAATTTCAAAGCAGTCTCCTTAACACCAGCAAGTCTGCTGGAGACACCTTGATTCTATGAAGTTCCCTTTTAAAATACTTACTCTGAACCACCCGTTTGGAGATGGGCTTGGGACACTAGTTCACCATCTTCCCAAGTTGCCGGCTTCCTGAATAAAGCAGCCCTTCCTTTTCCTCGTCTCTCAAGTTTCCGCCTTTCAAACGATGAGCAGCCAAATTTGGGTGGCTCTTGTAACAGAATCTCCCATCCATCAGTCTAACACTGGCAGAATGAGTTATACTAGCGTGTTAATTAGAAAAAGGCAGAGAGAGTAGAAAGGCAAAAAGCAAAGAAATATTACGTGACAATAAGCAACTACATTTGCAGGACATTTTAGCAAAAATGAATACTAAAACTGCCACAAAGACTGAGATTGCGCTGCAGTCATGGAAATGTGAGACAGTGAGTAACATGACAGGGAGTAATAAAGAACATGAATATTGCAAGACATATAGAATAAGAACAAAACAAATGATGGAAGAATAGAAATCCACACCTCCTGTTATGGTTATAGATAATTATATTAAAATATTAAAAGCATAAAGCAAATTATTCCTAAGTATGCATTTAATGAATTGCCTTAATTGAAGGAAAAGTAATTATAAAAAAACTGGAACTACCTTGCAAAACCTAAGATATACAGAAACCCGCGCTTCCTTAAATAGTAGATAGAAGATATACATGTATCTAATCAGCACATCGTACACCTTAAACTTACATGTTACATGTCAATAGTTTCTCAAAGCTGGAAATTTTTTTTAATAGTAGGTAAAGAAAACAAGTGCTATTGAAACTTTTCCGAGAACCTAAGTAAATAATTCTTGACTGGGATATCCCTTTATTTCTGAGAATGCTGACTGCTCTCTTAAGAATATAGGCAGGTGTGTAAGAGTAAAGTATGACGCAGGACGGGAAGAGGGTGTAGATAGAAGTAGAGGTCTTCTGGCTTCTGCCGGGCTCCCCTTCCAGTAAAAGATTAATGGTATCTAATGATCCAGCCGCCCACTGACCTTCCATTGCTCCCATGACCCTCACGAGACTGCAGCTGAGGGATGCAGAAGTGAGGACGAAAACAAGAGGACTGAAGGCAGCTTCTTCCATAAGCAGTGAGGCTCTTACCCCTTTTCTGTCATGAGTATTATCTTTCTTGCGTTATTTGCTGTGGATCACAAAGTCGACCCAATTCCCTGACATCCAGAGACTGACCAGTTTATGAGTTTTCTAGGAGAGTTTGGTAGTTGCTTTGTCCTCTCACACAGTGGAGAGAAACGAGAAACCAGGAGGAAAAAGACGGCTGCTACCAGGGTCACCCCAGCTTTCAGGGTTCCCACTGCCCCTCCCTAGCCAGGCGCTGTCCGACTCATGGGAGGCACAAGGGCCCGCGTCGCGAAGGCGCTGGTGCCTCGCGGACCCCAGGAATCCCCCCCGGGAGAACAAGTGGCCCCGCCTAGCGCAGGCACGGTGTGAGGCGCAGCGCGGCCGCCAGAGGGCGTGAGCGCCTCAAGACGCACGGGATGCCGCCGCCTTGGCCGGGAAGGAAAGGTGGTCGGCGGGCGAGGAGGGGTGGCTGGGGCCCGAGAGCCCAGGGGAGGGGACTGCCGGCCCCGCCTCGCCCCCCAGCTGCAGCACCCGCCCTTCCTTTCCCGTCCGCCCGAGGCCCCACCCTGATCTGTGCTCGCTGGGTGACCTCCACGCGCGGGCGGGGTCATAGGGCGCTCCGGCTCCGTGCCCACCCCGCGGCCCCGAGCCCGCCCCGAGCCGGAGGACTGCGGGGAGGGGGCGGCCGGGTCTTGGGAGAGGACCGCCGCAGGGCCAGCCCGGGGCAGCCGGCGGGCTGACGCGGCACCGCGGCATCCCGCCGCCGCAGAACAATGGCCGGAGGGGCTGCGGGCGCCGCGGCGGGGAGCAGGGCCGCCCGGGCCCTGGAAGCCCCGCCCCTCGGCCGGCTCCCTGACTACGCGGGTCGGCCGCTCCGCCTGCTCCCCGCCCCCCGGCTCCAGGCGGGGCGGGGGCCTGAGTGCCGCCGCCGCCGCCGCCGCTGCAGCAGCAGACCCTGCTCTGCAGAGCAGGGCCCGGGCCGGGGCCGGGGCGCCCTCCCTCCCACCTCCTCCCGCCGCGATGAGCCAGAGAAGTCCGGGGGACTGGGCCCCCCTCGACCCCACCCCCGGACCCCCAGCGCCCCCCAACCCCTTCGTGCATGAGTTGCACCTCTCTCGCCTCCAGAGGATTAAGGTAGGGTGTGGGCGGGGGCGTCGCGAGAACTCGGGGGGATCGGAAAAAGGCCGTTTATAGCCCTGGCAAAGATGGGGATGGGGATCCGGAAAGGCGGTGGGTGAGAGGCTTGCGGGGCGGGAGTCCGTGGAAGCGCACGAATTGCCCTGCAGGCTTAGGCGGCACACGACACCGAAGTGTGAAAGAATTGGCTGGGAAAGGATGGAGGGAGCAGGGGACGCAGGAATAGGGGAGATGGAGGATACTGGGAATGCGGATTACATCCTGCGGAGGCCGTGGGGCTAGGATGGAGGTGGAGGCTGCGGAAGGGCGGGGGCGGGGGCGTGCTGAGCGCTTCTCCAAGGCTCTGAATTAAAGGGAGGAGGTTTATGGACGCGGAGCCTGCGCCCCTGTGCCTCTCCAACACCTTCTCTTTTCACTTTGCCTCTCGCCCTGCAGCGCCTCCTGGTTGGGGGGAGGGAAGCTGAGAAGCAGGTTGGCGACAGGAAGTGGAGAGCCTGCATCAGCCTAGGGAATCTGGGGAGTGGTATGGAAAGGGAGTGCCCAAGGCTGGTGCTGCCATCACCTCCCCTGAGGTGGGCTCCTGGGGCTCCGTTTGTTTACCTGCGCTATCCCCCGGGCAGCGCCTAGTCACCCTAGCTCCTGGCAACCCCCACGCTGCGGAGCAGGGCCGAGCTCCTCCTTCCCCCATCCTCTCGTACTAGGGCAGTGCTGTTGGGCAGAACTAGAGACTGGCCTGAGGCCCGAAAAGTGGACCTCAACGTGTATTTTCGTCCCTCTGTCTCCCAGGCCTAAAGTGGGAAGAAGTGTGCCCCTGGTTTCCCTGGGACATGGGAGCTATTTGTGGAATGGGACTTGGGGGAGGAGGACCTGTCTCTATGGGCACTTTACGTCGAGCAGTGTGTGCTGGGCTTGTTGACAGGGGTTATCATTAAATCTAATTAGCAGCTAGATGCGTTTTGTGACACTCAGTTTTATACGTGATGTGGGGACCAATTGGAAGACAGGAAAATGAGGCCCCTGATCCTATTAATCGTTATTCTCTTGCCCTCATTGGTACCTTCATCCCACCTTGGATTCTGGCCCCATCTCCTGTGCCCACACCACCTGTCTCCAGGTCCACAGGGGCCGATGGCTGTCTTCTCCTGGGCCCCTCCTGGGAGACGGGTAGCTGGGGATGGAGGCCTCCTCACCCAGCAGCGGCGTTCTCTCCCGCCCTTCTCAGTTCTGCCTGCTGGGGGCACTGCTGGCCCCCATCCGAGTGCTCCTGGCCTTCGTCGTCCTCTTTCTCCTCTGGCCCTTTGCCTGGCTTCAAGTAGCTGGTCTGACTGAGGAGCAGCTTCAGGAGCCAGTTACAGGATGGAGGAAGTAAGTGGGGAAATCAGCCCCCAGAGGCCCCACTTCTCTCTTCTTTTTGCTACTGTTCATTTCACTCCGTCTTTGAGAGGAAGAGGAGGGAGGCTTCTGAAGCTCTGCTACCCAGTCTGGGGAGGTGAGAGGGGTCAGCCAGGCTCCGACCTGGTGCCAGGACCTCAGCCCTTGCGAGGGGCACCCCACTATGTCCCGAAGTAGCCAGAGACTTCAGCCCCTCGGCCCCGGTAGTAGAGGGCCAAAGAGGAGCACCTGCTTTCCTGGGTCCCTAAGCGTGGGAGTGAGTGAGGGTGAGGACCTCTGCCTGCGCTGACGGCCAGCCTTGCCCTGCAGGACCGTGTGCCACAGTGGGGTGCTCGGCCTCAGCCGCCTGCTCTTTTTCCTACTGGGCTTCCTCCGGATTCGAGTTCGAGGCCAGCGAGCCTCCCGCCTTCAAGCGCCCGTTCTTGTTGCCGCCCCCCACTCTACTTTCTTTGACCCCATTGTTCTGCTGCCTTGTGACCTACCCAAGGTTGTGTCCCGAGCTGAGAACCTTTCGGTGCCTGTCATCGGAGGTGAGACAGTTTAAGACGCATGAGGGGGGGAGAGAACACCTCTGGGCCAAAAGACAGGAGTCAGAGATACTCTGGAGAGAAGACCCGGCCTCCAGGAGAGAGAAGTTAGAGGGGATATTGACTGATGCTGGCAAGTGAGATGCAGATCACCATCTGTGAACCAGCCTCTGGCTCTGAGGGCTTAGAGACGGCGTTAGAGGGGCTCTGGTCTGCTCCTTAAAAGGACAGGGGCTTAGAGACGGCGTTAGGGGGGCTCCGGTCTGCTCCTTAAAAGGACAGGGGCTTAGAGACGGCGTTAGAGGGTCTCCCGTCTGCTCCTTAAAAGGACAGGGGCTTAGAGACGGCGTTAGAGGGGCTCTGGTCTGCTCCTTAAAAGGACAATGTACAATAAAAGGAGAATCCCTGGGCGGAGAGATAACTGAGAAATATCTTTGTTGAGGAAGGAGAGGCCACAGATATTAATACCCCCCAGGTAGGACCCACTGACCCCTTGTATCCTCTCCGGACCCCAGCCCTTCTTCGCTTCAACCAAGCCATCCTAGTATCCCGGCATGACCCAGCTTCTCGGCGCAGAGTGGTGGAGGAGGTCCGAAGGCGGGCTACCTCAGGAGGCAAGTGGCCCCAGGTGGGTAAGGGGCTTCAGATCTCCTCACCTTCTGTGTGCTCCCAAAGAGGCTTCTCTTCTCTGGCTGGTTCTTTTCAGTCTGCCCCACCTCATTCTGGCCCCTTGGTATTTTCCCCAGGTACTATTCTTCCCTGAGGGCACCTGTTCCAACAAGAAGGCCTTGCTTAAATTCAAACCAGGTGAATAAAACAACAGTGGGTAGGAAGGCTGTAGGAAAAAGGAGCCCCAGATTTGGAGAGGGACTCTGGAAAAACCCAAGAAGTAGAGTCAGGGTGGGGGGAGAGGGAACCCCCAGCTGACACTGAAAAGTCTCTAGGAGTCATAGAGACAATTGTAAATGATGGCACAAGGCCAGATCTCATTTCACAGCTGTCCAAGACCCTGCACTTCATGCCTCTAGTTCCCTCCATGCTCTAACCTCTTCCTGGGGGGTGGGGGTGGAAATGGGATTTAGGAGCCTTCATCGCAGGGGTGCCTGTGCAGCCTGTCCTCATCCGCTACCCCAACAGTCTGGTGAGTCTGACTCGGGGATAGAGGGGCACAAATCCACACCAAATGGGAATTGGTGAAAACCGAGTGCCATGATGGGGGTGCAATATGGAGGTGGAGGAGGGGTGGTTCAGGGTCTCTGCTGACAGGATGGGCCAGTTCCTGGAAGAAGAGTGATGCGTTTCTCTCCTCACCTCTGCTCCTCCCATAGGACACCACCAGCTGGGCGTGGAGGGGCCCTGGAGTGTGAGTTCTGGTGTTCCTGGGGTGAGGGTGGGGAGCAGGGTCCATCAGAGAATTCCTGGCCCATCTTCCAATCTCCAGACAAGGTGAACCTCTGTCTCTGACAGAGAACTCTATAGAGAAAAGGAAGCCTGTTTCCCTTGGTTTTGTTCTGCTCTCTCCATAAAATGTGGAAGTGCTTTCAGCTATTCACTTAAACAGGCCTGTGATTGTAGCTTCTTTTTCCTTACTTTCGAGTTTCTTAGTGATTTTCTCCCTCAGTTGCCCCCTCTGAGAACCGCCACGTGGGCCTGCCTCTCGCCTTTGCCTCCTCTCACCCGCAGTCCTGCCTCTGGCCTACCTCTGCAGCGCCTCTCCTTCCCCACCATCTTTCTGGTCCCCCCACTGCCCTGGGGGTTGGGGTGATGGCAGCGAGTCCATAGTTGGACTTTGGTGAGTATCTGAGGTCTCTCTTCTTTTAGACTCAAAGTTCTCTGGCTCACAGCCTCTCAGCCCTGCAGCATCGTGGACGTGGAGGTATGACCCCATGGGTGGGTAGGAGAAGGGACATCTGCTGAGCCGTGAAGCTTTGGGAAAAGAGGTTGGGAATGGCCAGCCATAGCTTTGAGGCCCTGGTAAGAAGTGTGTATGTGTGCGTGTGTGTTTCAGTTTCTCCCCGTGTACCACCCCAGCCCAGAGGAGAGCAGGGACCCCACCCTCTATGCCCACAACGTCCAGAGAGTTATGGCACAGTGAGTGGCCCACACAATATTTCCTGGGGTAGATAGACAGGGCAGAGGAACCACCGGAGGACAGGGGCTGAAGTTCTAAGGCAAAGCTGGGGCAGTTCGCAGTGGGGAGGGCTTTGGACAGCTAAGGCTGAAGGGGGCTGGTTAAAGGAGCTGGCTCTTTCCCTAGTAAGCAGACAAGCCAGTAGTGACCCTTCAGAAGATCTTTCTGCCTCACTCCCCCCTCTGCCATCTCTCCATGCGGCAGGGCTCTGGGCATCCCAGCCACCGAATGTGAGTTTGTAGGCAGCTTGCCTGTGATTGTGGTGGGCCGGCTGAAGGTGGCGCTGGAGCCACAGCTCTGGGAACTGCGGAAGGTTCTTCGCAAGGCTGGGTAAGTGACCTTGAGATGAAGGCGTGAACAGTGTCCCCAAGAGAACGTAAGGAAAGGGACAAGTGGGAAGGAAGAAGGAAAGACTTCAAAAAAAAAATGGCGGGAAGATACAGGAATTTTTTAAGATAATAGAATGACAGGACGGAGGAGAAAAAGAAAGGGCAAGATATGTAATGACCTCACTGAAAAAAAGAGAACTGACTCTCAAGGGACAATGAATCAGAGTACATCTTAGGAAAATGCCAGCTGTATTTATGCTGGAAGAACTCTTGGGGCTGGGGCCCCAGTCCTGCTGGGTGGTGTGTCCTTCAAGAAACAGAGTCAGCTCTCTGCCTTCAACATTTCTAATGCAGGCTGTCCCCTGGCTGTGTGGACACTGGAGCAGAGCCAGGCCGGAGTCGAATGGTCAGCCAGGAAGAGTTCGCCAGGCAGCTACAGCTTTCCGATCCCCAGACGGTGGCTGGCGTCTTCAGCTACTTCCGGCAGGTAAAGGAGCTGGGACCCAAGAGGGCAGAGCCCAAGGCCTGCTCTCCAGGCTGACCGTTCAGAATTTAAGAGTGGTGTCTGAGTGGTCATGTCAGCTGCTTGGATGGCCAATTTGGAGTCTGTGCTGTATATTCTAATAGATCATCCTGGCATCTGTTGTTAAATGGCCATCTTCTCAGGTGCACTGGGGGATTCATTTCTTAAGAGAGTATTCAGTGCATTGAAGAGCAATATTTTAACCTTTGTGGGCAACGATGGAGAAATAACTAGTCGGTGAGGTCCTTACATTTCTGAAGCCATGTTAGATATTGGCAGATGGGGAGCCATGACCTTGTGGGGCACTGTGTGAGGGTTTCAGAGAAAAATCGTGAAGGTTAAGTGGGAAGAAGACATGGAGGAGGCAATACTAGACAGGTTTGAGTTTGAAACCCAGAAGTAATTTGCAATCCTTAGGCAAATTTTTTTAAATATTCCACAGTTTCTCTGGGGGATTCCTGAACTTTATCCACAATCTTGGCAAACTATATAATTCCTGGGACTTAACCAAGTTTTTCTGTGCAATTATAATAACCCCAGAAGATTCTTAATGTTTACAAACAACCACCAGTGATCCCATGGAGCTCTTTTTGATCCAAGATGCACACAGTGGATCTCAACGTCCTGTGAAGGGACACAGTAACCCGGGTGTGTGGGTTCCTCAGACTGGAGCAGGCTGCCCTGGGCGGGAGCTTTTCCACTTAGTCTGTAGCAGAACAACCAAAACGCGAACGCCACGGTCCGTCTCCTCAGGGTTTTCTTCTCCTAAGAAATTACGCCAGTAGCCCCCTTTCAGTCTGCTGGACCAGTTCTTCCACATAGGCAGTCAGACAGAACCAGTTTTTCTAGCTTGAGGGCCATCAAATTCACCATTCATGAGGGCTTCCCTAACATCGCTAGGAAATCCCATTGTAGGGAAGTTTGTCGCCAGTTGACTGGCAGGTATATCTTGAGCAAACATATTACCCAAGAGATCTCTCAGGATCCTGAAGAGATGAGGGTTTGTAGCTCTAAGGAAAGCAGACCTGGGGTTCACCCTCATGCCTGCCAAGGACAAGGAGCCGAAATCCAGAGGAGGAGGAAGGAGGAGGGTGGGCGTCACATTGCCCTGGTTTCTTTTTTACCCTCCAGGATGCCAAGGGCTTAGTGGACTTCCGTGATGTGGCCCTTGCGTTGGCAGCTCTGGATGGGGGCAGGAGCCTGGAGGAGCTGACGCGCCTGGCCTTCGAGGTATCAGGAGATTGGAGGGGCACGTGTGCTCTGCTCACCCCGCCCGGAGACCTTTGGGGTGTGGCATTCCCAGTGTCTTCTAGATGGTAGGTGCTGGCCACCCCAGTGCCACACTGTCTAAGCTTCACAGCCACGTGTCTCTATGTTGAGCCCTCATTGGGAACAGGAAGAGGGTCACGGCTGTAAAGTTCACAGTTCTGCACAAAGGGCCCAGGGGTGTGGAGAGGCCCTGTGCTTCACACTCTTAGAAGAGAAACAGCTTGTTGGGCAAACCTGAGGGGCAGTGGCACAAGGCAGTGGCTTGACTCATGTCCCTTTTCTTTCCCAGCTCTTTGCCGAGGAGCAGGCAGAGGAGCCCAGCCGCCTGCTGTACAGAGACGGCTTCACCGCCATCCTGCACCTGCTGCTGGGGTCACCCCGCCCTGCTGCCGCGACTTTGCATGCAGAGCTGTGCCAGGCGGGAGCCTGCCAAGGCCTCTCCCTCTGTGAGTCAGCACCTTCCCGGCCATGTGGGCGCCGGGCTGCTGGCCAGTACGGGGGGTCAGAACACCTGAGAGGCAGCCTTGGAGGCAGCGGCAGGGCTGGGAGGAACTGGCTGGGAAGGCAGAGAGGACAGAAGCTTGGCTCTGAGAACTGAAGCAGAGATGAGAGGGCTTGGACGTAGCAGTTCTGAGAAAAGAGTAGGGGAACCGTCTTCCCCTCCCTTCCAGACCATTTTTTTCAGCCCCATCTCACTCCTGTCCTTCCAGGGCAGTTCCAGGACTTCTCCCTCCGTGACCCACTCCACGGGAAGCTCTTCAGCACCTACCTGCGTCCCTCCCAGATACCGAATGCTTCATCCCCAGGCAGCCCCACTGCTCTGGCCAACGGAGCTATGCCTGTGCCCAAGCAGAAGGGTGACTGAGCACCTCGGCCACCCCACTCGCATCCAGCCTGCAGACTCAGGGCAGCACCGGGGCCGCATCCCAGGCCTCAAGCCCATCTCTGCTCCTGCTTGGTTTTTGTTATTGTTGTTTTGTTTTTTAAGTTGATTTTCCTTTTTTTTTGTAAGAAACTATTTTATATATAAATATATATCTATATCTATTTAAAAAAGTGATGTTGAGTCATGTTGCCAGTATCATCAGCTGGGAAGGAAATGAATGAATGGTTGAGTTAATCCTGAGGGTTCCAAAGGTCAGTGCTCATGACCACAGCTGCATGAATCCTCACTTCCAGCTGGACAGGCCTCCTCCTGCCCAGTAGTCATGCGCTCTCACCTCCCCCGTCCTGTCGTCTCCTACAGAAGCTCGTTCTCACAGGCTTGCTCATGGCCTGCTTCTCAGCCTATTCCCTCTTGTTCTGTCCTCAATTAGAGATTAAAAAATAGCTAACTACCATTCCATATTTAATCTACTGAGAATGATTTCCCCTCCTATACCGGGAGGACAGAGCTGTGTCAGTCAGTGGAGCCCAGCCTCCTCCGTGCAGCGCAGAACAGTTCCACAGGAGGGCTTTCTGTCGTGGGATGAGTTGAGAACACTGAAGTCCAGTCTCTCCTTTTTTTTTTAGGGTTGAATCCTGTCTTTATTTAACTTTTTGATATTTTATACATCACGGGTTTTTTTTCATCGCATGAGTTTTTTTCTTTATTAAGGTACTATTGATATACACTTCTTATGAAGGTTTCACATGAAAAAACAATGTGGTTACTACATTAACCCGTATTATCAAGTCCCCCCCACACCCCAATGTAGTCACTGTCCTTCAGTGCAGTAAGATGCCACAGAGTCACTATTTGCCTTCTCTGTGCTACACTCTTCCCCGTGATCCCCCCACACCATGTGTACTAAACATAATATGCCTCAATCCCCTTCTCCCGCCCTCCCACACCCCTCCCCTTTGGTAACTACTAGTTCCTTCTTGGAGTCTCTGAGTCTGCTGCTGTTTCACTCCTTCAGTTTTACTTCGTTGTTACACTCCACAAATGAGGGAAATCATTTGGCACTTGTCTTTCTCCGCCTGGCTTACTTCACTGAGCATAATGTCCTCCAGCTCCATCCATGTTGTTGCAAATGGTAGGATTGGTTTCTTTCTTATGGCTGAACAGTATTCCATTGTGTATATGTACCACTTCTTTATCCATTCATCTACTGATGGACGCTTAGGTTGCTTCCATATTTTGGCTATTGTAAAAAGTGCTGCGATAAACATAGGAGTGCATATGTCTTTTTGAATCTGAGAAGTTGTATTTTTTGGGTAAATTCCAAGGAGTGGGATTTGCGGGTCAAATGGTATTTCTATTTTTAGCTTTTTGAGGAACCTACATACTGTTTTCCACAATAGTTGAACTAGCTTACATTCCCACCAGCAGTGTAGGAGGGTTCGGGTTTCTCCACAGCCTCGCCAGCATTTGTTGTTCTTAGTCTTTTGGATGCTGGCCACCCTTACTGGTGTGAGGTGATATCTCATTGTGATTTTAATTTGCATATCTTTGATGATTAGTGATGTGGAGCATCTTTTCATGTGTCTACTGGCCATCTGAAATTCTTTTTAGAACTCTCTCTTCATATCCTGTGCCCATTTTTTAATTGGGTTATTTGCTTTTTGGGTGTTGAGGCATGTAAGTTCTTTATATATTTTGGATGTTAACCCCTTGTCGGATATGTCATTTACAAATTTATTCTCCCATACTGTAGGATGCCTTTTTGTTCTGTTGATGGTGTCCTTTGCTGTACAAAAACTTTTTAGTTTGATGTAGTCCCATGAGTTCATTTTTGCTTTTGTTTCCCTTGCCTGAGGAGATCCATTCAGGAAGAAGTCGCTCATGCTTATGTTCAGGAGATTTTTGCCTATGTTGTCTTCTAAGAGTTTTACGGTTTCCTGACTTACATTCAGGTCTTTGATCCATTTCGAGTCTACTTTTGTGTATGGGATTAAACAATAATCCAGTTTCATTCTATTGCATGTAGCTGTCCAATTTTGCCAACACCAGCTGTTGAAAAGGCTGTTATTTCCCCATTGTATGTCCATGGCTCCTTTATCATATATTAATTGACCATATATGGTTGGGTTTATATCAGGGCTCTCTAGTCTGTTCCATTGGTCAATGGGTCTGTTGTTATGCCAGTACCAAAATGTCTTGACTGTGGCTTTGTAGTAGAGCTTGAAGTTGGGGAGCATAATCCCCCCAGCTTTATTCTTCCTTCTCAGGATTGCTTTGGCCATTTGGGGTCTTTTGTGGTTCCATATGAATTTTAGAATGATTTTCTCTAGTTCGTTGAAGAATGCTGTTGGTATTCTGATAGGAATTGCATTGAATCTGTAGATTGCTTTAGGCAGGATGGCCATTTTGACAATATTAATTCTATCCATGAGCATGGGATGTGTTTCCATTTATTGGTATCTTTTTTAATTTCTCTCATGAGTGTCTTATAATTTTCAGAGTATAGTCTTTCACTTCCTTAGTTAGGTTTATTCCTAGGTATTTTATTCTTTCTGATGCAACTGTGAATGGAATTGTTTTCCTGATTTCTCTCTCTGCTAGTTCATTGTTAGTGTATAGGAATGCCACAGATTTCAGCATATTAATATTATATCCCGCAACTTTGCTGAATTCACATATTAGATCTAGTAGTTTTGGGGTGGATTCTTTAGGGTTTCAGCTTCTCGCTGTTAGGGTTTCAGCTTCTCGCTGTTAGGTATAATGCTGGCTGTGGATTTGTCATATATGGCCTTTGTTATGTTGAGTTATTTGCTTTCTATACCCATTTTGTTGAGTTTTTATCATGAATGGATGTTGAATTTTGTCAAATGCTTTTTCAGTATCTATGGAGATGATCATGTGGTTTTTGTCCTTTTTGTTGATGTGGTGGATGATGCTGATGGATTTTCGAATGTCGTACCATCCTTGCATCCCTGGAATAAAACCTACTTGATCATGATGATCTTTTTGATGTATTTTCAATTCGGTTTGCTAATATTTTGTTGAGTATTTTTGCATCTATGTTCATCAGAGATATTGGGCTGTTATTTTCTTTTTTTGTGGTGTCTTTGCCTGGTTTTGGTATTAGAGTGATGCTGGCCTCATAGAATGAGTTTGGAAGTATTCCGTCTTCTACTCTTTGGAAAACTTTAAGGAGGTTGGGTATTAGGTCTTCACTAAATGTTTGATAAAATTCAGCGGTGAAGCCATCTGGTCTGGGGGTTTTGTTCTTAGATCGGTTTTTGATTACCAATTCAATTTCGTTGCTGGTAATTGGTCTGTTCAGATTTTCTGTTTCTTTCTGGGTCAGCCTTGGAAGGTTGCATTTTTCTAGAAAGTCCATTTCTTCTAGATTATCCAGTTTGTTAGCATATGATTTTTCACAGTATTCTCTAATAATTCCTTGTATTTCTGTGGTGTCTGTAGTGATTTTTCCTTTCTCAGTTCTGATTCTGTTTATGTGAGTAGACTCTCTTTTTTTCTTGATAAGTTTGGCTAGGGGTTTATCTATTTTATTTTCTCGAAGAACCAGCTCCTGCTTTTATTGATTCTATTGTTTTATTCTTCTCGATTTTATTTCTGCTCTAATCTTTATTATGTCCCTCCTTCTACTGAATTTGGGCCTCATTTGTTCTTGTTTTTCTAGTTTCGTTAGTTGTGAGTTTAGACTGTTCATATGGGATTGTTTTTCCTGAGGTAGGCCTGTATTGCAATATACTTTCCTCTTAACATTGCTTTCATTGCATCCCACAGATTTTTCGGTGTTGAATTATTGTTGTCATTTGTCTCCGTATATTGCTTGATCTCTGTTTTTATTTGTTCATTGGTACATTGGTTATTTAGGGGCATGTGGTGAAGCCTCCATGTATTTGTGTGATTTTTCATTTTCTTTGCGTAATTTATTTCTAGTTTCATACCTTTGTGGTCTGAGAAACTGGTTGGTACAGTTTCAATCTTTTTTAATTTACTGAGGCTCTTTTTGTAGCCTAGTATATGATCTGTTCTTGAAAATGTTCCATGTGCAGTTGAGAAGAATGTGTATTCTGCTGCTTTTGGGTGTAAAGTTCTGTAGATGTCTGTTAGGGCCATCTGTTCTACTATGTTGTCAGTGCCTCTGTCTCCTTACTTATTTTCTAGATAATATTACAGAAAATGAATCAGATACCTCTATCAGAGATCGGGCAGGTGAAAAAAAGCATCTTTCCATCTATAGACTTTTAAAGGGAGATAGTTAATGATAGACCCTCCAGAGAAGCCCTTCTAACATCAAGTCCAGGCTTTTGATGAGGGAGGAATAAGGTAACCACTGGAGACTAGGCATCAGGCTTGCCAGAGAACCCAGAGAAGGCTGGGTGCTGCAAAGGTAGATAGTTCTGTCAGATCCAGAACCAGACCACTTCTTCCCTCATTTCAGCATCTTACCCCATTTAGCAGGAAAGACGTGAGTACAAACAGGTATATTGAGAGCATTTTCCAACAACAAAAACATCTTTATTCTTTGTTTTCCCATACTCCTCCAAAGGTACTTCCTCCTACCTCCCACCAAGGTGACTACCTCCAGACTAGACAGTGTGACGACCTAGCCCATGCTCACCCCTGTCACAGAGCAACAAAACAGGGAGGAAGGCTAGGCTGTTGGTGTGCAGCTGGGTTGAAATCTACTTGGAGGGTTTGGCAGGTGAGACAGGATGGTCCCACTCCCTACGTTGTTTCTTCCTTTGGCCTGTGACATAAGCATCATGCTGCCTTTTACGAGGCTGTGGGGGTTGAACCCCTCCTGGAGCCTGGGATTTCTCCCCAGAGACCCCAACCTCAGCTCCCAGGCAGCGTTTCTTTTCAGTAAGGGCTGGACCCCCAACTAGAGCTTGCTTCCCAGACTTGGCAACAGGACGTGGAGGCTGGCCAAGGCCTCTGCCCTCAGCAGAGTGGGAGTGGGATGCTCTCTGGACCTCCCGACCTGTGGAAGGCAGGCCCGTGGCAGCTTGAGGACTGAGGGGAGGCCTCTGCGAAAGGCTAAGTTTAGAGGCCAAGAGGCGGGCAAAGGTGGAGAGTTGCTCGTCTTCCTCTTCCTGCTGCCCCTTTCCTTTGGCCCCACCTGCTGAGCTGTTTGCTTTCCTGGCAGGAGAGGCTTTTCTCAGAACTAAGGCATCCCTGGTTTTGCAGCTAAGGGAACTTCTTCCAAGGCCCTGGTGAGGAGATGCTGGCTTGGGGTTCCCAGGTGCAGAAGGCTCTTGATTCCCTGGTAAGGGAACTAGGCCCTTAGGCTTGGATAAATCACTCTCTTCCCTGACTTTTCCCTGAGGGTCACAGGAATTAAGATTTGGTGGACAAGTGTCCTCACTGACGCCAAGCTGGAAGCCACAGGCACGTTTATTACCTAGTTTGCAAACGTGTTCTGTGGTTTCCAACAGAGGAGAAATGGAGTTGCCTCTGCCTCTGTTCCCTGCCTCCGGGCTGGCCTCCTGGAAGGAGGAGGTATCCTGGGTCCCCAGGTTAAGGGTATTGCCTTCACATGCAGGCAGGAGGGTTTCTTTGGAAGCCCCCAGCGTGCAGGCACCAATTCTACTTAGCAATGAGGAGAATCCGTTAGCCCACGCATCACTGGGATCCCGTATGGTCTCAGGGCTCTGCTCTCTGTTTTCTTTAGGCCTCAAGGCTAGGCTGTTGGCCCTCAGAGGTCCTGACAAGCTGGAGTCTCTCTTTTCTGGGGCAGCTGTGGTGCCTGTGCCTGCACAGGGAGTTGCACTGCCCCCCACATCCCCAGCTGTTGTGGCTTCTCCAGGACCCAGAGAAATGTTGCTTCCAGAGTCTAGTGCCCGGCAGCCTCCCTCGTGCTCAGTTACACATTCCCCGTTGTGCTTCTCTATGATCTCGGTTTCTAAGGGCAACGCCAAGCCTACAGCATCCATCTCACTGTTTAGGCAAAGTCCTGGACTGAGAGAGGCCCCATCCCCATCCCTGTCTCCATCCCCAGCTGCTCTAGAGGAAGTGTTGGGATCATAACTCTGAACCATGGGGGGACCTCTGTCATCTCCCCATGTGGCTCCTGAAGAGCCTTCCTGGGACACTGCTAATTGCTCCTGCTCTTGGGGGGGCGCTCCAAGGCCTGCTGTGTGTTGTCCTGTCTGCAACTCCAGGACCTGCTTTTCAAACACCTGTCCTTGCACGGGAACCAGCTCTGCAAGCCCAGCATCCAAACCGGGAACAGTCTCAAGCTGGGTATCTTCCTGCCAGCAAAGGGGCAGAGCCGTGGGAGTCCTGTCAGCCACGTGGGGCCCAGCACCTCCCAGGTGGTCATTCTGATGGGATATCTGCTTTGTAACTTCCCCAGGCCCTCTTATGTCCCTACCTACGGGCCCTTGAGTTCCCTGTGGACCTGAAAGTTCTAGCTGCAGGTCCCAGATGCTGGGAGCTGGCAGAGTGTGCCCATCCCTGTGCACCCCCCTCAGGCTGTCTAGGACCAGCTCCTGCCCACCATGCACATCTCTTGCCTTCTTTCCTGGAGAAGCAGGCTTTCCAAGATGAACAGCACCCCCAGCCACCCGAGGCCCAGGTGAGGGCCCGAGCCACCCACCCCCATCTTCGTCCTCATCAGAAACGGAAGGGCTTGAGTCTGATTGAGCTCCACCGCAACTTGGAGGTGCCTCTGCACCCTCCTCTTCCAAGGCCAGGAGTCGCTTCTGGACCAGCTGGAAGGAAAGGACAAATAGCATTCTACACATGGTTGTGAGAAGGGGTAGCTGACAGGGTGATGAGATGGCACTTGGGCAGGGCAGGGAATGTAAGCAAGTGGCTTAAGTAGTTGGTAACAGATACTGTAGCTGTTCTTTTCTGCCTTCTTGGGCCTTATTCCTCTGCCTTGAGCCCTCACACACACCCCTTTTCCTGCATTTCCACAGTCCCTTGCCTACTTGTTCTGCATGCAATGCCCAATCCTGAAGCTGTTCGTCTCCAGAAGTCACACCATCCAAGTCTGTAGAGTTAAATGAAATCCTTTGAGCTTCCTGCTCTGACAGGCCCCACCTCCCAGGTTTACCTGCTCAACACTGAATCCTTCTTGATCCAGCTCCTCAATTAAGGCCAACGGATCCCTCTCTTGTTCTGGGGACAGCAGATCTTCCAGAAATCCAGGGTGAATGACAGCCTCCACCTAAGGAACACAGGAAAAGTGACATGAGTCCTTAGAAAGTAGCCTGTGAGCTAAGAGGCTCTAGAGGAGCCCTGCACCCCCCTCACCCCCAGCCCAGATCCCCCACCACTACCATCCCTCGGAGCGGTTACCAACCATAACCACCACCAGCTACATACATGTGTTTGTGCATGCACACACGTTTCACAGTACAGTTCTTAAACGCCTTGGGCAGAACCAGTGTTCAGTTCCCTGGAGTTCCCATCCCAGGATCTGCTAGAAACCAGACACCCAGGCCCAGCTCACCTTGGAGACAAACACCTCCTGAGAACACAGCTCCTCAATGTAGCTCAAGAGACCTGGATCTGGATACATCCCTTCCTCCTGCGGCTGCTCTTCCTTTTCCTGTTCTCCATCTGACTTCCTGTTCTCCAGGTGACTCCGCACCAGCCCTTCCATGATGTCAGCATACTCTTTCACAGCTCCTGGGGGGGTCTCCTTGGGCGCCTTGGGAGCTGGAGGCTTCGTGGTTTTGCGCCGCCGCCGGCGGGGGGCGCGTGCTTTGGTGGTTGTCTTGGGAATGTACACTGAGGGAAGAGATGGAAAGGAAAAACTGGATGCAGCCTGTGACTGTGCCGTCTGCGCCCCCACCCTATGTTTGTAAGGGCAGCAAGTGGGTACACTGAAGGGGTCCCGGGCTGGATCAGGCCAGCCTGAAACAGTACCGGTACCAGCTGTGGGAGAAGATTTTTAGGAGCTAGAGAGTCTTAAGAGAAGCACTGTATGAGGAATCTAGCAATCCCTGAAATTCCAAAAAAATCCCCTGATCCAACCCTCGTTTCTGAGGCAGATGAGGCATTTTGTGCCTCACTTACAATCTCAGTGAGCAGGTAGCTGGTTCACTTGGCCAAGATCAGTACCTAGTCTGGGACAAAGGGGACCTGAGAACCCAGCCTCCTGTGTCTGTCCTGTGTGAGGGAAAGTGACAGAAGCGAGAGAAATGCCTTCCCTAATCCGTAACTGGTTTCTGCGCACCAGAAAGCCTTTGAGTCTTTGGCCCACAGTTCCTAATGGAATTGGGTAGCCTTACCTGGCTGCTGGTAAACCTCAGGGACCAGGGGCCCTGGAGGGTCAAGTTTCAGAGGGGTGGCAGGAGGCGGGCCTTGGGTCCCATTCATCAGTTGTGTGTTCTGTATCTGCATCTCCTGAGCCTCAAACTCCATGAACCTGCAGAGGGTGAGGAAGGCCCAGGCATTGCTGAAAACGCCAGACCCATTAGGAACTGAGATGCCAGACACCAGCAGGGAGCAGCTTAATAACACTTCTAGGGGAAACTTACAATGTCACCACAGAGCCCCTTCACTTGCAGTCATCATTTGGGAAACTTGTTAAGAAAATGAACCATCTCAATTTTATAAACTTCTCCAGGACAGACCATGGCTTTCACTCTTTTTCATACCCTAGCTCGCCCGGCATCACAGAGGGTATACAGCAGCAATTAATACAGGCTTGTTGAATACAACCAGGGCTCTGCCCCTGCTCCATGAAGAATGGCCAAAATCCTGAAGCAGGGCTTGGGCTTGCAATTCAAGAAAGTCCCCACCAGGAGGCAGTGCTGAGATCCAAGCGTCCTGAGGCTGGGACTGAGGCCCTGGAAGGGTAAATCTAGCAAGTCTGGGTCCAGATTTGGTGGAGAAAGTGGAAGTTAAGCTTGGAGGAAAGGTTTCATTTTCCTCAGAGTTGTTTCTCTAACCAAGGAGATTGTCATGGAGAAATAGAAGATATGAACCAGGAGACCACTCTGGAAATCTAGGACCTTCCCCTGACCAACCTCTTCAAGAACCAGCCCCTTCCTGAGATGATGAGGTAAACAATTCCTGTGCCGCTATTTTCAGAGGAGTGGTCCCAAGGTCTGCATCAAGGGCAACTTGCTACCTGCTTAGTGAAATAGGAAAGAACCTGCCTAGTAGGGCCTACCTCCTCCTTGCTAGGTCCTTTCAGCATTGAATTTTTACATCAATTGGGCTCCAATCCCATCCTACCAGCTTCAATATCAAGGCCTCTACATAATTCAAGATGTGGAGAAGGGGGAGCTTCTGAGTGGAGAGAGGACAGAAAAACCCAAGAGTCAAGGTGGTCAATGAAGCAGCAAGGATCCAGGAAACCCTATCCGAGTCTACACCCCTCTTCCTCCTATCCCTTTTAAAATCACCCATACAGCCAGACCCAGGCCCCCATCCTTCAGCCACCCACCCCACCTGGAGAGAAGAGGGTTGGTCAGACTCACTTTTCTGCCATCTCATAAAAGATGATCCGGTCATAGTTGCTGGTGTGCTCCCACTCCTGCACAGCCCTTGACAGTCCCTCCTCCAGGGTCACAGTGGGCTTCAGCCGGGCCAGGGACCGAAACACTGGGCTAAAACCGCCACTGGGTCAGTCATGTTCTACAAATGTGACCCCCACCCACCTGTCCTGACATCCACTTTAATCCACACTCCCTGCCCCTCATCAGATCTGACATGCCCCTCAGTCCCTGCCACTTCCCACTTCTGATGAGATTTCCAGACCCCAAACCCCATCCATTCATTCACCATAAGTGGCCTTTCTTCCTACTGAGATTTACAAATCCCATACAAATCAAGAAGGTGATTCTTTTCCCCACCTTTAGGAATCAAGCACCCAGACTTCCCACAGACATCAACAGCCTCCCATTCGTTCCCACCCTGGCCAGAGCTACAAAGGGCACTGCGGAGCAGCACGGCCACAGCTGCAGAATAGTGGAGCAACAGCGCCACCTACAGCATCCCCACAGAATCTCCTCCCGGTGGGCATTTTTTTGTTTGTTTCTTTTGTTTTCTTTTTTGTTTTTTCTTCTCTTTCTTTTTTTCTTTTTTTCTTTTTTTTCTTTCTTTCTTTCTTTTTTTTTCTTTTTAAAGTCTTAAAGAGCCCAGGTGACATACGTGGCAACTACCAGCGACCACTTCTATAGCCATGAAAAGACAGAGGAATATGGTCCAGACTAAGATCAACCAGACAACCCCACAGAGGGAGCCTGAAGGGATGGAAATGCACAGTATTCCTGAAAAATAATTCAGAATAAATGTCATATACATCCTGATGGATCTACAGAGAAATGTGCAAGAGCTGAGGGAGGAAGTGAGGAAAGAATATGCAGAAATCAGACAAGCCACCGACTGGCTTAACAGCAGACTGGATGAGGTGCAAGAGACTGTTAATGGAATAGAAATCAGAGAACAGGAATACAGAGAAGCTGAGGCAGAGAAAGATAAAAGGATCTCTAGGAATGAAAGAATATTAAGAGAATTGTGTGACCAATCCAAACGGAACAATATTCCCATTATAGGAGTACCAGAGGAAGAAGAGAGAGAAAAAGGGATAAAAAGTGTCCTTGAAGAAATAATTGCTGAAAACTTTCCCACGCTGGGGAAGGAAATAGTCTTGCAGTCAATGGAAGCCCACAGATCTCCCAACACAAGGGACCCAAGGAAGACAACACTAAGACACATAATAATTAAAATACCAAAGATCAAAGATAAAGACAGAGTATTAACGGCAGCTAGAGAGAGAAAAAAGATCACCTACAAAGGAAAACCCATCAGACTGTCATCAGACTTCTCAACAGAAACCTTAAAGGCCAGAAGAGAATGGCATGATATATTTAACGTAATGAAACAGAAGGGCCTCAAACCAAGAACACTGTATCCAGCATGATTATCATTTAAATATGATGGAGGGATTAAACAATTTCCAGACAAACGAAAGTTGAGAGAGTTTGCCTCTCATAAAGCACCACTACAGGATATCTTAAACGGACTGCTCTAGAGGGACGCACCCCTAAGGCTAAAAAGATGTCACC
Source organism: Phataginus tricuspis (assembly GCA_029783875.1). Lineage (NCBI taxonomy): Eukaryota > Metazoa > Chordata > Mammalia > Pholidota > Manidae > Phataginus > Phataginus tricuspis. Next base: position 23,042,141 of record JAQQAC010003584.1, on the reverse strand, counting down.
AGAGAAAATAAAATCATAGCAAAGAAAGCAGACCATCCAAATACTAACTAAAGGCAAAGAATAAAACACCCAATATATAAAGAATGGAGGAGGAAGAATAAGAAGGGAGAGATAAAGAAACATCAGACGGTGTTTACAATAACTTAACAAGAAAGTTAAGTTAGATTGTTAGATAGTAAAGAAGCAACCCTTGAACCTTTGGTAAACACGAATCTAAAGCCACCAATGGCAATAAGTACATATCTATCAATAATGACCCTAAATGTAAATGGACTGAATGCACCAATCAAAAGACACAGAGTAACAGAGTGGATAAAAAAGCAAGACCCATCTATATGCTGCTTACAAGAGACTCACTTCAAACCCAAAGATATACACAGACTAAAAGTGAAGGGATGGAAAAAGATATTTCATGCAAACAACAAAGAGAAAAAAGCAGGTGTTGCAGTACTTGTGTCAGACAAAATAGACTTCAAAACAAAGAAAGTAGCAAGAGATAAAGAAGGACATTACATAATGATAAAGGGGTCAGTCCAACAAGAAGATATAACCATTATAAATATATATGCACCCAACACGGGAGCGCCAGCATATGTGAAACAAATACTAACAGAATTAAAGGAGGAAATAGACAGCACTGCATTCATTTTAGGTGACTTCAACACACCACTCACTCCAAAGGACAGATCAACCAGACAGAGAAAGTAAAGACACAGAGGCACTGAACAACACACTAGAACAGATGGACCTAACAGACATATACAGAACTCTGCACCCAAAAGCAGCAGGATACACATTCTTCTCAAGTGCACATGGAACATTTTCCAGAATAGACCACATACTAGGCCACAAAAAGAACCTCAGTAATTTCAAAAATATTGAAATCCTACCAACCAACTCCTCAGATCACAAAGGTATAAAACTAGAAATAAATGTCAGAAAGAAATCAAAAAGGCTCACAAATACATGTAGACTTAACAACATTCTCCTAATTAATCAATGGGTTAACAAACAGATCAAAATAGAAATCAAAGAATATATGGAGACTAATGACAACAACAACACAAAGCCACAACTTCTGTGGGATGCAGTAAAGGCAGTTCTAAGAGGAAAGTATATTGCAATCCAGGCCTATTTAAAGAAGGAAGAATATTCCCAAATGAATAGTCTAAAGACACAATTACTGAAATTGGAAAAAGAAGAACAAATGAGGCCCAAAGTCACCAGAAGGAGGGACATAATAAAGATCAGAGAAGAAATAAATAAAATTGAGAAGAATAAAACAATAGAAAAAAATCAATGAAACCAAGAGCTAGTTCTTTGAAAAAATAAACAAAATAGACAAACCCCTAGCCAGACTCATTAAGAGAAAAAGAGAATCTACACACATAAACAGAATCAGAAATGAGAGAGGAAAAATCACGACGGACCCCACAGAAATACAAAGAATTATAAGAGAATATTATGAGAATGTATATGCTAACAAGCTGCAAAACATAGAAGAAATGGACAACTTCTTAGAAAAATACAACCCTCCAAGACTGACCAAGCAAGAAACAGAAAAACTAAACAGACCAATCACCAGCAATGAAATTGAATTGGTAATCAAAAAACTACCCAAGAACAAAATCCCCGGACCTGATGAATTCACCTCTGAATTCTACCAGACATTTACAGAAGAAATAACACCAATTCTCCTTAAAGTTTTCCAAAGAATAGAAGAGGAGGGAATACTTCCAAACTCATTCTATGAAGCCAGTATCACTCCAATACCAAAACCGGGCAAAGACCTCACCAAAAAAGAAAATTACAGACCAATATCCCTGATGAACGTAGATGCAAAAATACTCAACAAAATATTAGCAAACTGAATTCAAAATACATCAAGAGGATCATACACCATGATCAAGTGGGATTCATCCCAGGGATGCAAGGATGGTACAACATTCAAAAATCCATCAACATCATCTACCACATCAACAAAAAGAAGAACAAAAACCACATGATCATCTCCATAGATGCTGAAAAAGCATTTGACAAAATTCAGAATCCATTCATGATTAAAACTCTCAATAAAATGGGTATAGAGGCAAGTACCTCAACATCATAAAGGCTATATATGACAAACCCACAGCCAACATCATACTTAACAGCGAGAAGCTGAAAGCTTTTCATCTAAGATCGGGAACAAGACAGGGGTGCCCCCTCTCCCCACTGTTATTCAACATAGTACTGGAGGTCCTACCCACGACAATCAGACAAAACAAAGACACACAAGGCATCCAGATTGGTAAAGAAGAAGTCAAATTGTCACTATTTGCAGATGTCATGATACTGTACATAAAAAACCATAAAGACTTCACTCCAAAACTACTAGAACTAATATCTGAATTCAGCAAAGTTGCAGGATACAAAATTAACACACAGAAATCTGTTGCTTTCCTATACACTAATGATGAACTAACAGAAAGAGAAATCAGAAAAACAATTCCATTCATAATTGCATCAAAAAGAATAAAATACCTAGGAATAAACCTAACGAAGGAAGTGAAAGACCTGTACTCTGAAAACTACAAGACACTCATAAGAGAAATTAAAGAGGACACTAACAAATGGAAATGAAAGCCATGCTCTTGGCTGGGAAGAACAAATATTGTCAAAATGTCTATACTACCTAAAGCAGTCTACAGATTCAACGCATTCCCTATCTAACTACCAACAGCTTTCTTCAACGAACTTGAACAAATAATTCTAAAATTCATATGGAACCAGAAAAGACCCCAAATAGCCAAAGCAATTCTGAGAAGGAGGAATAAAACAGGGGGAATTACGCTCCCTGACTTCAAGCTCTACTACAAAGCCACAGTAATCAAGATAATTTGGTATTAGCACAGAAACAGACCCACAGACCAGTGGTACAGAATAGAAAATCCAAACATTAACCCAAACATATACAGTCAATTAATATTTGATAAAGGAGCCTTGGATATACAATGGGGAGATGACAGCCTCTTCAGCAGCTGGTGTTGGAAAAACTGGACAGCTACATGTAAGAGAATGAAACTGGACTACTGTCTAGCCCCATGCACAAAGGTAAACTCAAGGTAGATCAAAGACCTGAATGTAAGTCATGAAACCATAAAACTCTTAGAAAAAAACATAGGCAAAAATCTCTTGGACATAAAGATGAGTGACTTCTTCATGAACATATCTTCCCAGGCAAGGGAAACAAAAGCAAAAATGTACAAGTGGGACTGTATCAATCTGAAAAGCTTCTGTACAGCAAAGGACACCATCCGTAGAACAAAAAGACATCCTACAGTATGGGAAAATATATTCATAAATGACATATCTGATAAGGGGTTGACATCCAAAATATATAAAGAACTCACGGACCTCAGGAAACAAAAAGCAAATAATTCAAATAAGAAATGGGCACAGGACATGAATAGACACTTCTCTAAAGAAGAAATTCAGATGGCCAACAGGCACATGAAAAAATGCTCCACATCGCTAATCATCAGAGAAATGCACATTAAAACCACAATGAGATATCACCTCACACCAGTGAGGATGCCCAACATCCAAAACACAAACAACAACAAATGTTGGCGAGGATGTGGAGAGAGGGGAACCCTCCTACACTGTTGGTGGGAATGCAAATTAGTTCAACCATTGTGGAAAGCAGTATGGAGATTCCTCAAAAAACCCAAAATAGAAATACCCAGGAATTTGACCCAGGAATCCCACTCCTAGGAATTTACCCTAAGAATGCAGCAGCCCAGTTTGAAAAAGACACATGCACCCCTATGTTTATTGCAGCACTATTTACAATAGCCAAGAAATGGAAGCAACCTAAGTGCCCATCAGTAGATGAATGGACAAAGAAGAGGTGGTACATATACACAATGGAATATTATTCAGCCATAAGAAGAAAACAAATCCTACCATTCGCAACAACATGGATGGAGCTAAGAGGGTATTATGTTCACTGAAATAAGCCAAGCCAAAAAAGATAAGTATCAGATGATTTCACTGATATGTGGAGTATAAGAACAAAGAATAAAACTGAAGGAACAAAACAGCAGCAGACTCACAGAACCCAAGAACGGACTAATAGTTACCAAAGGGAATAGGACTGGGGAAGATGGGTGGGAAGGGAGGGATAAGAGGGTAAAAGGGGTATTACGATTAGCAGATGTAATGTTGGGGGTCACGGGGAGGGCTGTACAACTCAGAGAAGACAAGTAGTGATTCTATAGCATCTCACTACGCTGATGGACAGTGACTCTAATGGGGTTGGTGGGGGGGGACCTGTTGAAGGGGGTAGTTTAATCACCATAATATTGCACATGTAATTGTAGATTAATGATACCAAAATAAATTATAAAAAGAAAGAAAGAAATCAAGCCCCCTTAATGCTCACAGTACTACCCTCGATGAAACATCAGGAAGGAAGCACTCCTCATTAAATTAATGGAGTTCATGCAAAGTAGGCTTGGCCTGCCCACATGCTCTTGCCTTTAAAAAAAGGCGCTCGCTGACCCACATAATCTCTAATTAAAGGTCATGTGGCATATTTATTTGTTGATTTTTAAGTGATGGTTCCATCTGGGATGTAGCATCTAGCAAGTAGGGGTCCAGATTGGGGGGAGAAAGTGGAAGTTAAGCTTGAAGGAAAGGGTTCATAAGGAGTCAAATATCAGGGCTCTTTGAGGTCTTTGTGATTCACAAATACCTTCTGATTTCCCAGGAATCCTCAGCATTATTCTGCCTAGAACCTGGACTGGCTTTTTATAAAAATGGATTCCAGCGCCTCAGGCTGCCAGGACTGAGCATTTTACCAGCTTTAAAGGTGACTGCTGCAGAGGGTCTGGGCTATACCTGCCTGCTGCTTCTGAGCGTGGAGAGCGGGAATAGGCTAGGAGTTAGAAATTCAGCCTACTGGGCCCTGACACAGAACTCAAGAGTTGTCTGGAGAAAGCAGGGAGTCAGGAAAATGATCTACCCCAAGGACTCTGAGGGAGCCTTCTGATTTATTCATTCCAGAGTCAGAGCAGAAAGGGAGATAGATTCTTTTACAAGTTCAGCCACTGGGGGAACAACAGGTATGTTTTTTTTCAATCCAGTCAAATGCAGAATGTGTCAATAATGGTTCACACAAAATACTGAGAATACAGTGCAGTTGAGCAAGGCAGCAGGTCTGGGTGGGAAGAAGAGAAAATCCCCCAGAAGGCTAACGACTCTGCTTTATAAACACCACAGACAGCCCATGGCCTCAGGCTCCTTGGCTAAACATCCACTCACACAGACCTTCTGGCCTTTTGTGAGTTTTTTTCCTCTTCTAGATTGCCTTTCTGTAATCATTAATAATAATAATAATAGCAGCTACCATTTAATGAGGCATTTCTGTGCCAGGCATTCTGCTAAGCACTTCATATATGTTAACTCATTTTGTCTTCTCAGCATCCCTCTGAAGAGGAATGATCCCCTTATAGATGAGAACACCGAGGGCCAAAATATTAAATGTCAGGCCCAGGATCACAAATCTAATGAGAGGTGGAGCTTAGGCCCTTAACCACTAAGCAAGGGTGACCACTCCCTATTTCAACTTGAATTCTCCTGAATGGAGGGAGTGACACCTACAGGTCCTTTGCCTGACCCTGCACTGACCTCCCCTGCCACGGAAATGGGTCAGGGCCACGCACTCCGCATCCTGGCCAGTGTGGATGGCTCAGCCCCAAGTCAGAGGCGGTGAAACAGAACGGGAGGACCTGGCGCTTGGTGTCAGATTCAACTTCCACCCATTGCTCCCGCTTTGTGGCAGTAAGCCTCTCTGAGCCTCAGTCTTCTCATCTATAAATGAGATGATCATAAAAATGCTTGCCTGAGCTCACAGGGCTGTGAAGATCACTTGAGAAGGCCCCCTGCAGGCTTGTCACCCTCAGGAAGTGGGTAAAGAGGCTTGTCACCATCTCAATCACCATCTTGTCATTCTTACCTTTGTTCTCAGAGCATCCACTGCACTCACGACCTGCCCTCGAGTGCCCCTACAGAGCCTAATCTCTTTTGTCATCCCAAAGTCCTCCCTATTTAAGAGCCCTAGGTGATTAATCTCAAGTCTCCACACTTACATAAGAAAGCAAGAAAGTGCTTCTGCATCAGGACTTTGGGGTAAGTGCTTCCGAGCCAAGGCTTTGTAGCTCTGCCAGCGACGGAAATTCTCATAAACACCGTTGGAGGTATAGCGGAGGTCACCCAGTGACGGCTTGGGCCGGGCAGACGCAGGACTTCCTTCCTCAGCAGCTTGGGGCCCTGGCCGAGCCTTTTGCAGGGACACAGTGGGGGCCAGCTGGGCAGCTGGTGGTGGAGCCTGAGCAGGCAGGCCTGGGAGGCCCTCCTGGGTCCTCCCAACAGCCTTAGTGGACAGAAGGGGCTTCACATTAGAGGCTGCCGCAAATTGTGGGGGAGGACCCTTAGGGCCCCCGCAGGGAGTGTCTGAAGTAAAGCAATTGAGGGCCGTCTGAGTAAGAATAAAGCTCTGGGTTTGAGACGGCTCAGCTGGCCCTCCTTCTGTCTTGACTTTGACGATAACTTTGCCGGCTCCAGCCCCACTGGGGCCAGAGCCCACATACCCCGTCACCAGAAACGGGCCGCGGAGAGCAGTGAGCATCACAGGGCTACCTAGAGAGAAGGCTAAAGGCAGAGGGGGCTGAGGAGGCGGCGCCCAGGATGGTGGGTCTGCTGGGCCAGGAGCAGGTGGCGGAAAGGGAGGTTCAGTGAAAAGAGACAGGGTGGCCCCAGGTTTCATGGTCGTATCTGGTCCTGGCAATGGAGATGCTGTTGAGACCAAAAAAAAGGTGGAGATGGAGTAAGAGAAAAGAACACTAGAAGTTAGGCCATCAGAGCTCGCCTTTAGTCCTGAAAAACCAGAACACTGATTCTCAACCGGGAAGGGAGGGGAAGAACTATGGAGAGGGAACTTAAATGGTTTGCAAATTTCCCCCAAGTAATTTTGGTGTCCCTTATTCCTAACTGAGAATACTGCACTAGAGAAGTCGCAGTGACCCTTGGAGCCATGAGCTCATGCCCCACAGCACAAGCCACCCAGCATAGAGGTAGATCCCTTAATCCCACCCATTCCAAGCCCATTCCAGCCACTTGAATCCTGCTCCTAGCTGCTCTGTGGTCCCACCACCCACAGAAGCGCTGTTTCCAGAAGAGGGTGTGTGGATTAGATGTTCAGTTCCCAGAAATGTTGTTGACTTAACACCCAGGAATGACTAGAGATAAGGGCCAGGAAAAGTGAGGGAGGGCAATCTGGGGAGAGAGATGTCCAGAGCTTTAAGTAGCTGTTGGACGTGTTAAAATTTGGCAATGCAGACTATCAGCGACCCTTCTGCTTGGAGATCCCACCCTCAGAGATGTAAGGCCCATAAGAACAAGCCATGAAACATGAAGTGGGAAGCATAATGCCTGCTGAGGAGGAGCTATGTAGAATGCAGTCAAAGTAAGCGAGGATAAATACATAAAACACATACCTAATTAATCAGGACATGTGCCTCCTAGGACTTTTAAAAATAATAATAGAAAATCATCGGCCTGATTTCATGGTACTCTCCTCCCCCTCATATAAAGAATATTCCAAGGGCAAACTAACAACACTGAGCTTCCACTTCCTAAGCATGAAGGAGCCAGGGAATATAAGCAAACTCAGAATCTCAGCCATAGAACAGAGGGCCAGGGGCATTCCACCAAGCACGCAACACAGTGAGAGGGGTCTGAGGCCTGAGTTCCATAAAAGGAAGAAAAACAGAGCATTTCAGGCAAGTCCCAGCTCTCATCCCAGCTGGAGTGACCCACCTCCACCGGCCCTGCGGAATCCAGGAAGCCTAGTTGCTCCTCTAACTGAAAGAGAGCTATGTTTGGGGCTGGAAGGAGCTAGGAGGCTCTGAGCAGAGGCACTTAAAGAATCTTCCAGTCTAATTTGTGGGAGGACATTTCTCTACAGACTTGGCAACAGATTTCCAGCTAAGGCCTCCACACAAACGCCATGGCCCCTGCTCCACCCCAGTAAGATTAAGAGTGGTTCCAGCTCAATTCTCCAAGGGCAAAATTCTAGAGCAGGCTCCAGTTGCCTGAAAAAGACACAGGAACCTGCGCCTTTCCCCTGAGCCCTCTCTGTGCCACTATACCACATAGGAAGTTAGGGGCAGGGCCATGGGTCCCTATTCCAGAGAATTAAGTTGCTAACTGCAGTCCCTTCTCTATGCTCAGCCGGTTCCTCTAAGATGCTTTGATCTGCCTCCCAGCGGACTCTCCATCCCACAACCTCCTATTTTAGTGGTACCATCTTCCTCCCCAGGCTCCCCAAGTGCGAGGCCTGTGGTGAGGTCTAGTGCCCTCACATTCCTGTAGGTCTGCCGCAATAACTCCTTCCCAGGTAAAGTGTCAATCTGAGTCTCCAAGGATATAAGCAAGTGGCAGGGACTCTCCACCACCTGCTGACTTACCTTTATCTGAAGCCATCCTCTTAGGTTTTGGTACTAACCGGAAGCTTCCAGAATGAGACAGGTTCCGAACCCAGAGAGTAACCTGGCTGCAGTAGATACACAGGGATCCAAGGAAGAGAGAGGAAAGATCAGATCAAAACAGAACTAGAATCTAGGACTCAAGGCATTCTACAGTGGGGGAGGGGGGAGGAAGATATTCCACAAAGGACTCTGGTAAGCAGGCAGTAACCAGGAATTCCCTCCAACCAGAATATTGGCAACACAATTGTTGTATACCTCGGTGGGCAACTTGTAAACTTTTTCTCACATTCCCAACAGTATGGTTTTACATCTGGGTTATCTGTACAATTCTTCACCAATATATCTAGTTTGTCCCCTTCAATCCCACACAGTTCTGTAACTGACTTCTATTAGCAGCAGGATATGGCATACCCTTGACTTATTTCTACGTTGGCTAAATTTTCTGAACAACAATCAGAGCACATAGTCTGTATATTTAAGGATCAAAGGAACAGAAAGTTTGAAATTAGGATTGTCTCAGAAGCTCCTAGGGTGTTGGATTGTTTCCTTGGAAAGCTGTCCTGCAGTTCCCAAATCCAAGAAGGATCAGCCTTACCCTTGGCTGAACAGACCCACTTCATCAAAAACTGCCATTCAGCCTAAAATTTCAAACCCCCAATGTCCTTCTTTTTGTTTGCTAAATTATTTTGTTGTTTAAAAATTTTGTTAAATAATTTAAAATTTTTAAATAGTTATATCAGTGCGGTTCAAAAGTCAAATTGCAAAATGGAATATACAACGAGTCTCCCTCCCACTCCTTTCCTCTGGAACCGAGTTCTTTATCCCAGAGGAAACTTGCAGAACTATTTTATGCAACTACAAGTATATAGAAATTATATTCTTAAAAGAAAAACTTTCATATTTTTCTGGTTATAAAATTAACATATGTTTCAACGGTTTTGCTATTATAAAAAATACTACAAAGATATCTTTCTAACGACATTGGGGCTCTTCAGTTATCATTTTTTAGAGTCCTATAAGAATTTCTTTGAGAAATTCGAAATACCCCCGGGGTGCATCTTATTATACTATAATTAGTTACTCACCACTAAAAGAAAAAGCGCTGAATTTGTGGTAAAGAGACCTGAGTTTGAATCTTGGTTCGACCACTAAAACATACTTCACCAGTTTCACAAAATCATTTCAGCGCTTTCTTTGCTGTACATAAGACCGAATACCCATCATGCACTCTTTACCGCCAATACTCTGAAATTGGGCAGGAGAACTAAGAGGGGAGGAATAAAACTTTCTTCTTTCTTCCCTAAGGTAAAGCGGCTCTGAATCGTGAATCCCTTGTTTCTCCAGGCACTAGAAAAACACTGGCCCTGAAATGGGTGCGTATCTTGGGATAAAGACAGGATTTTATTCGTTAATGTTCAAAACATCCCCATCCACACACCCCTCTAAGTCACAGCAATGTCTGGTACACGGTGGGCACACTCCACGTGTCTTAGAACACCTGCAAAGTTGCAACTGGGAGCCAACGCCCACAAGGTTGCAACTGGGTTGCAACTAGGTTGCAACTGGGCCAAGTCCTGCGTTCGTGCGCCCCTTCTGGCCAGCTGCAGAAAGGCCCAACCGGACTACACTTCCCGGCATGCCCTGGGAGATGCTTCCGGCTATTCGGGGGGAAATTGACGAACACGTGAGGCCGTTAGTGAGACCGAGCTGCAGACGGAATTGAACCTCCTACTTCGGTGAGGAAATGTTTCTTCAGTATTACCTCAACGAGCAGGGAGACCGGGTTTATACACTGAAGGTAAGGAGAGGAAACAGGCTGTACAGGGGTATGGCGAGAAGTGTAGTTGGGAGAAGCGGTCGGGACCAGCCCCTGAGCTGAGCGGAACTGGGGAAGGGGCCAGGCGCGGTAGAGGCCGGAGGGAGTGACTGCTGGACTCGACGGTCCCGTCTCGTCTTCCCGTGTGCCCTTTGTCGCGCGGCCCCCTCCTTATCCCGGCCTCCGTCTATTGACGCCAGCGATTGAGTTTTCGTACTAAGATTTTGTTCTCACTTTCTTCCTCGAGCAGAAACTTGACCCTATGGGACAACAGACCTGTTCGGCCCATCCTGCTCGATTCTCCCCGGACGACAAATACTCTCGACACCGAATCACCGTCAAGAAACGCTTCAAGGTGCTCATGACCCAGCAACCGCGTCCTGTTCTCTGAGGGTCCCTTAAACTTCATGCTACTGTGCCGCCTGCTGCCCCTCCGAGACCAAGAAACCAGGCTCTCCAGTCTGTCAGCCTTGAAGCGCTCTTACCGTCCTTGCTCTTTGTAATCCGGTCTCGTCACTGCGTTTGATCATGCTTGTGTGAGGCAATCACAGTAGCATCCCTCTTCAAGGGGACAAGATCGAATCTTTTCCTATTTTGAGTCACTGCCAGCTTATTAAAATGATTTGAGAGAGCTCTTATTTTGTGTGTTGTGGAAAGAAAGGAGTGGTTTAAAAACAAAAGCAAAAATGGGGGAGATGAGAGTGAAGAGTGTCCCACGTGTACAAAAGGCCACCTTGGAAGAAAACCCAGTCACGGCTGGAGCAGAAGGAGTGCTGTGCAGTTAGGGATAGGAGGGTGCTGGGGAAGAGGAGGAAAGGTAGAAACTGTCAGCATTCACTGAAAAGTATCTGTTCTCAGGTGATTTCTGGCTCCTTTAAATGACATTTTGACTCGGAAGAGTTATTGAAAAAAATAATAGCTATAATGTAGAAGGGAAGGCATTACACCAGGATTCTGCCCAGTTTGTATGACTTTGAGAAAGTCACTTAATCTGTTTAATCCCGTTTTTCTCATCATTTCTAAATTTTCTTCCAACTCTAAAATTGATAGGGTTCAGTGGTGGATCTTAGTATGTCTACAGCATTTGTCCAGTCCTTGTGAATAGGAATGCCTCTATGCATATTTATTGCCCCTCTGGTAATATTCTCAGGCTTTTAGTTCTCTGCATCAAGGAATTGTCTTCTAGGTGCATACCTAACTATATCTCTCTGGCAGCTAGCTGCTATGTGCAGCTCTACGAGGTATGAGAAATTCAAGCAGGTAGTTTGTTGTCTTTCCAGCTACAGTTGAGGATTAAAAAAACCTGGGAGATTTCTTAGGCCTTGAGCTTCTGTCATGGGTCAACCATAAATTTTTAATCCAACTCATTTAGGGATGATGAGGTGGAATATAATATACAGACATTCAAAAAATGCTAGCTTGCTCATTCCTCTCCTTATCAAGTTAATGAACTCATTTCCCAGTTTTCTTATTCATGGCTTTGACAATGGATTTGAATGTTTGGTTAGTACCACTGATTTAAAAATTGCTTTGTGGAGATCTGTTGTAATTGTACATTCTTCTTTTTCTGGACTCCAGAAGCAGTGGTAACTTAGTGCAAATTTGATTTATCAAGACTTGACCTGGAAAATGGTAGATACGTTTTCTCAAACTTTGGTGTCTGACCATCACAGCAGGAAAGTTTAGCTTGTTGAATGCTGAGAAAAAAATAATCTACTTGGGTCACAGTAAATAGAAGATAGATGATTTTCAGATCAATTACTTTACTTAGGAGAATGGTGAACTGAGAGATACTTGTTTCCTGTAAAACAATTTTTTATTTCTAGCCTACCCTTAACAGAGTTCTTAGCATTGGATCTGAGAGATTTTAAAGAGTTATTCTACTAAAAGAATAGTGATTGAAGAAATGTTAAAAATTCTGCAAATGGCCAGGAGAAGGATCTGATACGGAAGTTTCTTAAGGACCAAAGTTGGTAAATGAATTCTGCTACCAGTTTTTTTAATGTTAACTGTAATTCTGTCTCTAAATTAATGCACCCTGCCCTTTCCCACCCAAGACAAAGGATTCCATTGGTCCTTGCTACCTCCTGTGTGGACTGAAATGAAAAGACTTGAACTTGGAAGTAACTCTAATCAAAGTTGAGGAGAAAAGGCAAACTAGTTTGAATATACTGAGGACTTTTTACTTAAGAGATCCCCGAGGTATTAACATCTTAAGATATGCTCAGAAACGGGAGAAGAGTCTTAGGTATAGTATATTGGTATTAGGTAATATATGTAATTGAATGAAAGTACACATGATTTGAAACAAAATTGAATGTTGGAGAAATCTGTTTCTTTATAAAGGGAAAGCCTGCCAGAGGAAAAATTGATCCCTCAGGGAGGTGAAGTTTTTGCTTCCTGAAGGAAGAAAGCCGTGAGCCTGAATCAACAGTCACAGGCTTTATAAGGAATCAGGCTTTGAAGAGGTTTACATTTTATTTTTTATTATTATTTTTTTAATAATTTATTTTATTTTAGTATCATTAACCTACAATTACATGAGCAATACCGTGATAATTGAACTCCCCCCTTCACCAGGTCCCCCCCACCAACCCCACCACAGTCACTGTCCATCAGCGTAGTGAGATGAGAATCACTACTTTTCTTCTCTGAGCTGTACAGTCCCCCCCGTGCCCCCCCACTCTATGTCTGCCAATCGTAATGCCCCTTTTACCCTCTTATCCCTCCCTTCCCACCCATCTCCCCAGTCCCTTTCCCTTTGGTAACTGTTAGTCCATTCGTGGGTTCTGTGAGTCTGCTGCTGTTTTGTTCCTTCATTTATTTATTTATTTATTTATTTTATTTTTTATTTTTCTTTGTTCTTATACTCCACATATGAGTGAGATCATTTGGTACTTGTCTTTTTCGGCCTGGCTTATTTCACTGAGCATAATACCCTCTAGCTCCATCCATGTTGTTGCAAATGGTAGGATTTGTTTCTTTCTTATTGCTGCGTAATATTCCATTGTGTATATGTACCACATCTTCTTAATCCATTCATC
>JAQQAC010003584.1:22995829-23023747 GCA_029783875.1 Phataginus tricuspis | reverse complement strand
GCCTGGCTTATTTCACTGAGCATAATACCCTCCAGCTCCATCCATGTTGTTGCAAATGGTAGGATTTGTTTTTTTCTTATGGCTGAATAATATTCCATACAAGACACTCTTAAGAGAAATTAAAGAGGACGCTAATAAAAGGAAATGCATCCCATGCTCTTGGCTAGGAAGAATTAATATTGTCAAAATGGCCATCCTCCCTAAAGCAATCTACAGATTCAATGCAATCCCTATAAAACTACCAACAGCTTTCTTCAATGAACTGGAACAAATAACTCTAAAATTCATATGGAACCATAAAAGACCCCAAATAGCCAAAGCAATTCTGAGAAGGAAGAATCAAACGGGGGAAATTATGCTCCATGACTTCAAACTCTACTACAAAGCCACAGTAATCAAGACAATTTGGTACTGGCACAAAAACAGACCCACAGACCAGTGGTACAGAATAGAAAATCCAAACATTAACCCAAACATTTACAGTCAATTAATATTTGATAAAGGAGCCTTGGATATACAATGGGGAGTTGACAGCCTCTTCAGCAGCTGGTGTTGGCAAATCTGGACAGCTATATGTAAGAGAATGAAACTGGACTACTGTCTAACCTTATACACAAAAGTAAACTGAAAGTGGATCAAAGACCTGAATGTAAGTCATGAAACCATAAAACTCTTAGAAAAAAACAGAGGCAAAAATCTCTTGGACATAAACATGAGCGACTTCTTCATGAACATATCCACCCGGGCAAGGTAAAAAAAAGCAAAAATGAACAAGTGGGACTATATCAAGCTGAAAAGCTTCTGTACAGCAAAGGACACCATCAGTAGGACCAAAAGACATCCTACAGTATGGGAGAATATATTCATAAATGACATATCCGATAAGGGGTTGACATCCAAAATATATAAAGAACTCACGCACCTCAACAAACAAAAAGCAAATAATCCAATTAAGAAATGGGCAGAGGACATGAACAGACACTTCTCCAAAGAGGAAATTCAGATGGCCAACAGGCACATGAAAAGATGCTCCACATCGCTAATCATCAGAGAAATGCAAATTAAAACCACAGTGAGATATCACCTCACACCAGTAAAGATGGCCACCATCCAAAACTCAAATAACAACAAATGTTGGCGAGGATGTGGAGAAAGGGGAACCCTCCTACACTGCTGGTGGGAATGCAAATTAGTTCAACCATTGTGGAAAGCAGTATGGAGGTTCCTCAAAAAACTCAAAATAGAAATACCATTTGACCCAGGAATCCCACTCCTAGGAATTTACCTTAAGAATGCAGCAGCCCAGTTTCAAAAAGACAGATGCACCCCTATGTTTATCGCAGCACTATTTACAATAGCCAAGAAATGGAAGCAACCTCAGTCTCCATCAGTAGATGAATGGATAAAGAAGATGTGGTACATATACACAATGGAATATTATTCAGCCATAGAAGAAAAGAAATCCTACCATTTGCAACAACATGGACGGAGGTAGAAGGTAGTCTGCTCAGTGAAATAAGCCAAGTGGAAAAAGACATGTATCAAATTATTTCACTCATATGAGGAGCATAAGAGCAAAGAAAAAAACTGAAAGAAAAAATAAACAGCAGCAGACTCACAGAACCCAAGAATGGACTAATAGTTACCAAAGGGAAAGGGACTGGGGAGGATGGGTGGGAATGGAGGGACAAGGAGGAAAAAGGGGCATTACGATTAGCAGACGTAATGTTGGGGGGGGTACGGCGAGGGCTGTACAACTCAGAGAAGACAAGTAATGATTCTATAGCATCTCAGTATGCTTATGGACAGAGACTGTAATGGGGTTGGTGGGGGGGATCTGATTAAGTGGGTAGTTTAATAACCATAATATTGCACATGTAATTGTAGATCAATGATACCAAATTAAAAAAAAAAAAAAAGAAGAAAGTGGAATCTACTTCCAAACAGTTGCTTATGTAAGTTATTTCAAAATATTTAGGGTGAACATTCTTACTGAATCATTGTAACCACTAGCCAGCAGCTATATACAAGTAGAAAACTAACTACAATATAATTTTCTTGATCAAGATAAATTTATGAAGAACTGTGAGGAACAGAAGTTAGTTATGTTTTATCTGCAGTAGTAAGTCCTTCATACTCTTTATTCTATAAGTAATTATCACGATAAATCTGTAATAACTCATCTTACTAAGAGAAATGCTTGAGAGGAAGATCTGAATTACAGAATTTCTTTAAAATACATGAATAACAGAACTTGTAAAAAAAAGTACAGACCTTCCAAATTTTAAAAATTTATCTTCAAATATGGAGAGAGGAAGGAGGTCATGTGTTAGAGCAGCAATTTTTAAGGAAAATATGAGACTTTGTATGAAAGACTAATCAACTTTCCCATCCCCACACTTTAAGAGCCACTGGTAGGGAGACCCTACCTCACACTCCCCTTGAATATGGTATCAGTCAGAAGCTTACACAGACATTTGAAAGGCTGTGAACCATTGCTTTAGACCAGTGCTTTGCAAATTATCTCTGGTAAAGGACTATTTTTCTTTAAATTTCCAATTCACTATGGGCTAAGAATTTTATTAAAAAATTAAAATGAATTATTAGGAAATAAAAAATATACAAAACACAAGTTTCAATTTTTGTTGTTAGATTCAACAGACATAAAATTGCTCTATCAAACTACTTTGCAAGTTTCTAAAAACTCAATTTCTGAATTTATTTCCTCACAGACAGGTAATACTTTGCTCATGGACCAGCTCCATCTGTATACTACCCTCTGAATAGCTTTGTGTTAGAGACTGTTGTAAAAAACATTTTACTAGAAGAAAACAAGCAGTTCACTACTTAAATTCGGAGCTATAGCTGCAGCCTTGAAAGTACAATGACTCTCATTCTGAAGTAAATGCATATACATTTTCCTTATTTACCATATTCAGCAAACCCTTTTTCTCCCCAGATACTGGGACAGTAAATAGTAGTTTAAAATATCAGTGATCACAAAATTCTAAATTTTGCCTTAATAACCAATTATAGAAATAATTAAATCAATTGTTTTGGTGAGGACCAACTATCACAGACAGTAAGGACTTAAAACTTGTATAATGTATATTACATAAAATTGTATATGAAAATGAATTTTTATAAAATGGCATTGAGACAGGGACCATGGGCTTAAACAGAATAGGCTGAGGGCCTCTGGAAAAAGCAAGGCAGGATACTTACAGTCAGAGCAATGTAACTACATGCAAGGAAACCCCCTATCAAAACTCTGTGTTAAATATTAAGCTCTAGGGGAGGCACGGGGGGGGGGGGGCTGTACAGCTCAGAGAAGACAAGTAGTGATTCTCATCTCACTACACTGATGGACAGTGACTGTAATAGGGTTGGTGGGGGGGACCTGATGAAGGGGGTAGTTTAATCATCACAATATTGCTCATGTAATTGTAGGTTAATGATACTAAAATAAAATAAATTGTGTAAAAAAAAAATATTAAGCTCTAGAGTCATTCTTCAGTGAGATCAGTTAATATTCCCCAGATAAAGACTAGCACATGTTTTTATTATGCTCGCCATTTGTTATCATGTGTAAGATTCATGCTAAAAGGCCCAGGCCTATGTGTTGTTTTTCCTCCTTCAGACCTGATGAGGTGATTTGCAAACTGGGCAATTTAGCATGCAGACCCAGCCATAAACAACATGGCAAAAGGCAGGAAGGATTCCACCTTAAAGATAAGATTGCATTTTAACACCCAGGAAGTTAAGAAGATCCTTAACTTACTATTTAGCAAACACACCATAACTCAGCCCACCTTGGGAGCAGGACTGGCAGTCTTGATTGATATGCTCCCAAACCAAGAAGCTGCTATTTTGGGAAAGAATCAAAGCAGTAAATTTCTTATGTTAACTCTGCAAAATAATCCGGAAAACTGATAAGAAACTTTGTCTCTTCAAAGATAAGTATTTAGAGACCATTTGGTGGGTGTGCATCCCTAGCTCTTTGTCTCTCAACCATCTATAAATCCCCTAGACAACCCACCACTAAAGACTCTCTTGTCCCCTCCTGAGGCAAGCCAGGAGCTCTGTCCTCCCACTGTATCTCTAAATAAAAGCCTCTCCCTGGCTTTCCTACCTTGACTGTTTGCTAAGTTCATTTTTCGACTCCGCAAACAAGAACCCTGGCATTAGCATCAGTGAATATAAAATGTATTTTAGAGCTAACAACTAAAAGATAATAAATACAAAAAGACATATTTTCATATGGATTTATAATACTGTAGTGTAAGGAAGATAAAGAGTTCTCCAAACCAAAACATCAAGAAAACCTCATGCTTTTCTGAAGCTAAAAAAAAAATCATGTATTTATTCAATATATTTTTGAGTGGCCACTATGTGCCAGAAAATGGCCTCAAGGAGGGAACAGTCTTGTTATCCATTTAACTACACAATAAAGAGCAATGTAAAACCAGGACTGTAAGTACAATATAGTGTATGTATAGAAAGAACCTTGACAGCACAACACACTACCATCTTGCCCAGGTTATTTACCTAAGGAACTTAACATTGGGAGCTGTAACCCTGGGGAGAGGAAATACTGGGGCAAAATACCTCTAAAACTGAAATCAGTCGAAGGGAGAAATAAAGTTTAAAACCCGTTTATTGGATTCTATAGCATCTCACTACGCTGATGGACAGTGACTGTAATGGGGTTGGTGGGGGGACCTGATGAAGGGGGTAGTTTAATCTAATCACCATAATATTGCACATGTAATTGTAGATTAATGATACCAAAATAAATTAAAAAATAAAAATAAATAAAACCCGTTTATTGGTTACAAACTGCGGTTCAGGGGCAGTCTCTCTCCTGCTCTGGCAGAAGCAAGAGAATCCTCCCCCCAACCCCTCAGGTTCAGATAAGCCCTTGGTCGCCCAGGTAATTACCCATCGATTTGGAGATGGACTACTCTGTACCTCTTGGAAACACCTGTTGATACAGAGATGCACTAAAGCCAGGCAAGAGACTCTGGAAATAATGCAATTTTACCCACAGGAGTCTTCATTGGAGGAAAGAATACAACAGGAGAGCTGGTGGCTAGCTAATATGACAGCTATGTCAACCATTTTGGCTGCTCACCCAAATACTAAAGAAGTCATTATCAAAGGTCTGTGAGTACTCAGAACCCTCAGCCTCCACTGCTGTATTTTTCACAATATTGCAAATCCGTATATAAGGCTGCCCATCTGTTTCATTAGTCTACTGTCATTGTAGCCTATGTATGATAAGACCGAAGCAGCACAAACCAAAGGGGCAGCACTGGAAGCAGCGATGAACATGGGACTACTCAGTAACTTAGACTTCCATGTCTGATGTGGGACATTTCATTCTTTTATTATGAAATCCTTGCCTGATTTCATAGATGAGCTTCTCGTCAACTACAGGCAGTGTAGAGAAAATAAAATTGTTATTAAGCAACATGTCAAAACTTAGGACATATTCTAAAAATGTAAATAGGGGAAAATGAAAACAATTCAAAAAATTTCCTTGTCTGTTTCACCTCAGAGAACAAGTACTTTCATAATTTATTGCTTCCTCCCTCTCCTGCAACAAAACTCCATTTTAAAATAGATCTGCTGAAACTTGGGTCAAAATACAAATATTCATTAATTTTAGGACAGATCGACTATTGTAACTAAATCAGTAACTGTTCATGTAATTCAACACTACTACACTGCCCTGCGTATTTGCAAATCATTTACGCAAAAGGCAGTGAAAGCCTTATCCCTAGGCCAAATTTACTTTTAGGAACACAGAATCTTAAGTTATTCAGAAAACATCCTTTTTTTTATTTTTCCACTTAAAAAAAATTATTTCCTTTCATACTCCCAATGCCAGGCAAAATAATTGCACAAATGTACACAGAACATAGAAGTTGCATTTCTTTTATGCCTCCTCTACTCTACTATCGCAACCATTACAAACGTTTCAACAGTGTCAACCACTGTTAATAAAGTGTAATGACAAGAATACTGATATTAGAATCACACGTACCTGTGTTCAAACCACTATTATTTTATTATTTGTATGATCTTGGGCGAGTTACTTAGCCTTACTTAGTAGCTTCACTTTCCTCCTTTATAAGAAATCTCATCTTAGCTCAGAAGAAAACTTTTTAAAAAAGGAAAAATATCAAAACTGACATTTTTCAGCGAAGGAAAGAATCTATGTCATCTTATAGAGAAGAATGTTTTCTCTAATAGAGAAGAATGTTTTCTATCTCCTAATAATTCTTATTTGGAAATTAGCACACCACTAAACTAGAAAAAAAAAATCAATAGAGCATAGCTTTACATGCATCTCAGGATGTTAAGTTAGCCAATTGTGAAAATAAGTATTATTTCTAGATATTTTTTTAAAAAGCTTAAATGTTAAATGCAAATGTTCTCAAAATAGAATAAAGTAAATTTCAGCTGGATTCAATTTCTCAAGGCTCCTCACTGATGCTTTCTTTAAACTAGAATATGAAAACTGAATAGCCTTACCCCATAGTAAAAGTAGACTTGTCTAGTAAAATGGAGGAAATTCAGGTGCTACTATGCTAAAAATTAAAGCTATCAACCAAATGGGTCTGACTATAAACAGATGAATCCTATCAACTGAATATCTTGCATAGATTTATCAAGGCCATTAGAGGTGTTATAAGGCTTAGCAATGCAGTAATAAAAGTGCAAAACAGATGCTGCCCCTGATGAATTTAGCAAGGAAACTGGAGTGAAACCCAGCTGAGCTAAAATAACAGGAAATTAAAAAAAAAAAAAACATTAAAGTGAAGATTCAGACTTAAACACACCTGTCATTTCCTAATAATTTAATACAGCTTTTATCTTTTTCTGTGTCTTTCAGCTACAAAACATTCAATTTTAAAAAGAAGAAAAAAGGCTTCAGATTTTACATTTTTTCAGCTAAGACATCCAAAAGTAACTTCAAAATTTCAGGTTTGGCATAGCCTCTCAGACTGATTTATTTACAACATTGACTTGACTCTGAAATTTTGTTAATTTTAAGTTCCACCAATGATTTAACAGTACCTTCAGAAGCAAAATGAACCTGAATATCAGAAATGTTAAAAATATGACATATGCACACCTTAAAACTGAGCAAACATGGTAATAATATTTTTGATTAGTCAACTATTGAATTTCTGCAGTTAAAGTAAGGTGTGTGTGTGTGTGTATTATGTATGTTTTGCAGTTCTGTGCTTGTATCTTCATATATAATTGCTGGGATTCTATCAAATACACCAAAGCACTAATCACAGGGTTTTAATAGGAATAGCTTCTTGTTTTTCCACTTACTTATAACACTTCATTGAAATAATACATTGTCTTACACATTCACAAAACAAATGCTCTCACAATTCCTACAATATAGTGCTCTAAATTTTCAAAACCTGCTGTTAAGAAACACATTGCTAAGAACTTAAACACATAAAATTTGCATTATTCTGAGTCAACAAGTCCACCAGGCACAGCTGTGCAGATTGTGTCAGGCCAAATGGACAAGGGGTGGGGGCTGAAATCCAGTTTGCCCTCTCCAGTGAGCTTGCAAGGGACACCTTTTCAGAATTTGCACAAAGGTCATGCTAGTCCAGAAGTATTTGATTAGGTAAAGGAGGCAAAAAGAGAGGTAGCCACCATCCAAAGGCTTACAGCATAATATCCTCACAGGTCATTACAAAATGCCTTAAATGTCAGCATTAGAAACATTCCCCAAAGTCTAACAGCCTTAAATACGACTTGAATTTAATTTCACTGGAACATGACTTGACTTCAACATCACTTAAACGGCATGACTTTTATAAGGTTCCAGATCCTCAGGTGTGTCCTCTTCCTTCTTTGTTATTCTGGTACAGGTAATACTCAAAGTTTATGAGAATATGGAATCAAGAAACATGCCACTGACAGGAAAAGATGAGGACCCTGGAAAGAATGAGGACATAGAAGAGACCACCAAAGAGAAAAGACAAGGAGTTGAAGCAATTACTTTACCAATCATTAACATTTAATCAAATATCTAGAGTATTCTAGGACAGACTCTATAGAAGACCTTTCTATTAAAGCAGCTTTCTTAATTGCAGTTCAACCTTCTAAAAGGTTTTATTATAGATATTTTCAAATGAACACAAAAGCAGAGGACAGTAAAATGAATCCTCATGTACCTTTTACTGATTCAACAAATTAAACAAATTATAAGGGTCTGCCAATCTTCTGTCTCTCAACTCTCTTTGGAGGGTTTGGAGTACATCTCATTTCATCTGTAAATACCTTAATATGCATCTCTGCTACAGAGATAAAGACTTGACTTTACCACAATGTTATAAATATACCTAAGAAAATTAAAAGAAATTCCTTATTATAATTTAATACCAGGTACATGGTCACATTTCCTTGATTATCTCAAAAGTGTCTTTTTACAGCTGTTTTGTTCACAGGATCCAAAGTGCACACATTGCATTTGGTTTAAATGCTTTTTAATCTGTAATAGCTTTCCCTCCCTTTTCAGCACTCATCCTCTACTCATGGCATTTATTTGTTGAAGAGTCTAGTTATTCAATAGAATTTCCCATATTCTGGATTTGGCTGATTTTTTTCTTGTGGTATAAAGTAGTATATTATAAAGTTTAGTCATTGGGTACAGAGTATGGAGAAGAGGGGAAGTACAGATGTGGTCTATCCCCAAATGTTTCAGACAAATGATACTGAAAACCCTTAAAAAAAAAATCTATCAGCAGATGCTATCAGTTGAGCTCAGAAGGTACCAAATCCATGTGTCTTTATAAAACTTTCCATCTTACACCTTATATAATGTTAGGCTCACTTCTGGAATGCCTAAGTGAAATGGATAGTATTCAATAACCATATAATATGACTGGTATATTTAAAAGAAGGGTAATAGTTAACTGATTTCCAAAGCAATGTAATCTACTTATTCTGGTTTGGGGCAAAAAACTAAAAGATCTTTTTTTTAAGTATAAAAAAAATCCTTGTGGATTAAAGATGGCGGTGTGAGAGGTGAGACTGAGGCTTCCTCCTAAAACCGCATATAATATGAAAATAAAGCTACTACAACTACTCTTGAAAGAGCAACGGGAAAGAGGACTACAACAAACTGCATACACCTGGAGACAAGAGCAGCCCTCACAGAAAACGGTAATGTACTAAAGCTGTGGTCCTGCGGGATCCAAGCCCTTCCCCCACCCCAGCTCACCAGCAGGAGGTACAGGAACGGAGCAGGGAGGGAGTGGAGAACTGGGACTGCTGAATACCTAACTCTGGAGATCTACTCTAGGAGCACAAACCTACATTTCATGGTGCTTGCATGATGCTCTTGTAATTAGGAGCTTGGAAAGCTAAGACAGGCGGAGTTCCTGGAGAGACTAAGATTCCGGCTGATTGTGAGATCAGGGATCCATACCCAGCTGCTCTGGGATGGGGGAGGGGCAGGAAGTCTGAGAGACTTCCTGGCAGGGAGGACCTTGGCAGGAGGCCTGCTGAGGGGGCAGGGACTGCACGGAGCTTGCTGCTAGGGAGAAAGGACAGGTGGACAGGATTGTCCGGGTATACTCAGCCCAGCAGATTGGGAGTTTTCTGATCTTCAGGTGTGACAGCTCCTTGGCTGCCTGCACGGCTCCAGAAACCCCTTCTGTGACAGGCAGACTAGTGCACCTTTCGCCTGGCCAGCCCCACCAGGCTTGCAAACCTGGAAGCCCTTCCCTGGTGTTGGGCCAGCCGGAGGGAGGATCTGTCTACAGCAACTAAAAAGGCAAAGCATAGAGGCTTATACCTGTGTGCTCAGCCCACTGGTTCAGACAGTGAAGACAGGCATAGCAGCCAGGAACCAGGAAACAGCCCTTTCCTCCCCCGAGGCACCCATACCACTCCCCTACAATCCCTGACATTGCTTCAGGGGCTGAGCAGCTCCAGAGAGTAGAGCTTCTGGGCACTAGAGGGCTCCATAGACAAATATGAAATGCCAAAGGAACCTGGTCCAGAGTAAAATTATGACTACAACTCCTGAGAAATATTGAAATGATATGGACCTTATGACTCTCCCTGAAAGGGAGTTCAAAATAAAAACAATGAACATGCTCATGGAGGTACAGAAAGATATTCAAGAACTCAGGAATGAATTCCGGTTGGAGATCCAATCCTTGAAAAACACAATGGATGGTATTAAAAGCAGGTTGGATACAGTGGAGGATTCGATAAATGAAATAGAAACTAGACAAGAGGAATACAAAGAAGCTGAGGTACTGAGAGAAAAAAGGATCTCTAAGAATGAAAGAATATTGAGAGAACTGTGTGACCAATCCAAATGGAACAATATTCGCATTATAAGAGTACCAGAGGAAGAAGAGAGAGAAAAAGGGATAGAAAGTGTCTTTGAAGAAATAATTGCTGAAAACTTTCCCACACTGGGGAAGGAAATAGTCTCGCAGTCCACGGAAGCACACAAAACTCCCAACATAAGGACGCAAGGAAGACAACACCAAGACATATAATAGTTAAGATGGCAAAGGTCAAAGATAAAGACAGAGTATTAAAGGCAGCTAGAGAGAGAAAAAAGATCACCTACAAAGGAAAACCCATCAGACTATCATCAGACTTCTCAACAGAAACCTTACAGGCCAGAAGAGAATGGCATGATATATTTAACGTAATGAAACAGAAGGGCCTCGAACCAAGAATATTGTATCCAGCACGATTATCATTTAAATATGACGGAGGGATTAAACAATTTCAAGACAAACGAAAGTTGAAAGAGTTTCCTCTCATAAACCACCACTACAGGATATCTTAAACGGACTGCTCTAAAGGGAAGCAACTCTAAGGCTAAAAAGATGTCACCAGAGAAAATAAAATCATACCAAAGAAAGACCACCGAAATACTAACTAAAGGCAAAAAATAAAACATCCAATATACAAAGATTGGAGGAGGAAGAATAGGAGGGGAAAAATAAAGAAACATCAGACGGTGTTCACAATAACTTAACAAGAAAGTCAAGTTGGATTCTTAGATAGTAAAGAAGCAACCCTTGAACCTTTGGTAACCACGAATCTAAAGCCAGCAATGGCAATAAGTACATATCTATCAATAATCACCCTAAATGTAAATGGACTGAATGCACCAATCAAAAGACACACAGTAACAGAGTGGATAAAAAAGCAAGACCCATCTATATGCTGCTTACAAGAGACTCACCTCAAACCCAATGATATACACAGACTAAAAGTGAAGGGATGGAAAAAGATATTTCATGCAAACAACAAAGAGAAAAAAGCAGGTGTTGCAGTACTTGTGTCAGACAAAATAGACTTCAAAACGAAGAAAGTAGCAAGAGATAAAGAAGGACATTACATAATGATAAAGGGGTCAGTCCAACAAGAAGATATAACCATTATAAATATATATGCACCCAACACAAGAGCGCCAGCATATGTGAAACAAATAGTAACAGAATTGAAGGAGGAAATAGAGAGCAATGCAGTCATTTTAGGAGACGTCAACACACCACTCACTCCAAAGGACAGATCAACGAGACAGAAAATAAGTAAAGACACAGAGGCACTGAACAACACACTAGAACAGATGTACCTAACAGACATCTACAGAACTCTGCACCCAAAAGCAGCAGGATACACATTCTTCTCAAGTGCACACGGAACTTTTTCCAGAACAGACCACATACTAGGCCACAAAAAGAACCTCAGTAAATTCAAAAATATTGAAATCCTACCAACCAACTCCTCAGATCACAAAGGTATAAAACTAGAAATAAATGTCAGAAAGAAATCAAAAAGGCTCACAAATACATGGAGACTTAACAACATTCTCCTAATTAATCAATGGGTTAACGACCAAATCAAAACAGAAATCAAAGAATATATGGAGACTAATGACAACAACACAAAGCCACAACTTCTGTGGGACCCAGTAAAGGCAGTTCTAAGAGGAAAGCACATTGCAATCCAGGCCTATTTAAAGAAGGAAGAGCATTCCCAAATGAACAGCCTAAAGACACAATTATTGAAATTGGAAAAAGAAGAACAACGGAGGCCCAAAGTCACCAGAAGGAGGGACATAATAAAGATCAGAGAAGAAATAAATAAAATTGAGAAGAATAAAACAATAGAAAAAACTCAATGAAACCAAGAGCTGGTACTTTGAAAAAATAAACAAAATAGATAAAACCCTAGCCAGACTCATTAAGAGAAAAAGAGAATCTACACATATAAACAGAATCAGAAATGAGAAAGCAAAAATAACGACGGACCCACAGAAATACAGAGAATTATAAGAGAATATTATGAGCATATGCTAACAAGCTGCAAAACCTAGAAGAAATGGACTTCTTAGAAAAAGACAACCTTCCAAGACTGACCAAGCAAGAAACAGAAAAACTAAACAGACCAATCACCAGCAATGAAATTGAATCAGTAATCAAAAAACTACCCAAGAACAAAACCCCTGGACCTGATGGATTCACCTCTGCATTCTACCAGACATATAGAGAAGAAATAAAACCCATTCTCCTTAAAGTTTTCCAAAAAATAGAAGAGGAGGGAATACTTCCAAACTCTTTCTATGAAGCCAGCATCACTCTAATACCAAAACCGGGCAAAGACATCACCAAAAAAGAAAATTACAGACCTATATCCCTGATGAACGTAGATGCAAAAATACTCAACAAGATATTAGCAAACCGAATTTAAAAATACATCAAGAGGATCATTCACCATGATCAAGTGGGATTCATTCCAGGGATGCAAGGATGGTACAACATTCAAAAATCCATCAACATCATCCACCACATCAACAAAAAGAACAAAAACCACATGATCATCTCCATAGATGCTGAAAAAGCATTTGACAAAATTCATCATCCATTCATGATTAAAACTCTCAACAAAATGGGTTAAGATGGCAAGTACCTCAACATCATAAAGGCTACATATGACAAACCCACAGCTAACATCATACTTAACAGCGAGACGCTGAAAGCTTTTCATTTAAGATCGGGAACAAGACAGGGATGCCCACTCTCTCCACGGTTATTCAACATAGTACTGGAGGTCCTACCCACGGCAATCAGACAAAACAAAGATATACAAGGCATCCAGATTGGTAAAGAAGAAGTCAAATTGTCACTATGTGCAGATGACATGATACTGTACATAAAAAACCCTAAAGACTCCACTCCAAAACTACTAGAACTAATATCTGAATTCAGCAAAGTTACAGGATACAAAATTAACACACAGAAATCTGTTGCTTTCCTATACACTAATGATGAACTAACAGAAAGAGAAATCAGAAAAACAATTCCATTCACAATTGCATCAAAAAGAATAAAATACCTAGGAATAAACCTAACGAAGGAAGTGAAGGACCTGTACTCTGAAAACTACAAGACACTCCTAGGAGAAATTAAAGAGGACACTAACAAATGGAAATGCATCCCATGCTCTTGGCTAGGAAGAATAAATACTGTCAAAATGGCAATACTACCTAAAGCAATATACAGATTCAACGCAATCCCTATCAAACTACCAACAGCTTTCTTCAATGAACTGGAACAAATAACTCTAAAATTCATATGGAACCATAAAAAACCCCAAATAGCCAAAGCAATTCTGAGAAGGAGGAATCAAACGGGGGAAATTACGCTCCGTGACTTCAAACTCTACTACAAAGCCACAGTAATCAAGACAATTTGGTACTGGCACAAAAACAGACCCACAGACCAGTGGTACAGAATAGAAAATCCAAACATTAACCCAAACATTTACAGTCAATTAATATTTGATAAAGGAGCCTTGGATATACAATGGGGAGTTGACAGCCTCTTCAGCAGCTGGTGTTGGAAAAACTGGACAGCTACATGTAAGAGAATGAAACTGGACTACTGTCTAGCCCCATGCACAAAGGTAAACTCAAGGTGGATCAAAGACCTGAATGTAAGTCATGAAACCATAAAACTCTTAGAAAAAAACAGAGGCAAAAATCTCTTGGACATAAACATGAGCGACTTCTTCGTGAACATATCCCCCCGGGCAAGGGAAACAAAAGCAAAAATGAACAAGTGCGACTGTATCAAGCTGAAAAGCTTCTGTACAGCAAAGGACACCATCAGTAGAACAAAAAGACATCCTACAGTATGGGAAAATATATTCATAAATGATGCATCGGACAAGGGGTTGACATCCAAAATCTTTAAAGAACTCACGGACCTCAAGAAACAAAAAGCAAATAATCCAATTAAAAAATGGGTAGAGGACATGAATAGACACTTCTCTAAAGAAGAAATTCAGATGGCCAACAGGCACATGAAAAGATGCTCCACATCATTAATCATCAGAGAAATGCCGATTAAAACCACAATGAGATATCACCCCACACCAGTGAGGATGGCCAACATCCAAAACACAAACAAGAACAAATGTTGGCAAGGATGTGGAGAAAAGGGAACCGTCCTACACTGTTGGTGGGAATGCAAATTAGTTCAACCATTGTGGAAAGCAGTATGGAGGTTCCTCAAAAAACTCAAAATAGAAATACCATTCGACCCAGGAATTCCAGTCCTAGGAATTTACCCTTAGAATGCAGCAGCCCAGTTTGAAAAAGACAGATGCACCCCTGTGTTTATTGCAGCACTATTTACAATGGCCAAGAAATGGAAGCAACCTAAGTGCCCATCAGTAGATGAATGGACAAAGAAGAGGTGGTACATATACACAATGGAATAATTATTCAGCCATAAGAAGAAAACAAATCCTGCCATTTTCAACAACATGGATGGAGCTCAAGGGTATTATGGTCACTGAAATAAGCCAAGCCGAAAAAGACAAGTATCAAATGATTTCACTGATATGTGGAGTATAAGAACAAAGAAAAAAACTGAAGGAACAAAATAGCAGCAGACTCACAGAACCCAAGAATGGACTAATAGTTACCAAAGGGAAAGGGACTGGGGAAGATGGGTGGGAAGGGAGGGATAAGAGAGTAAAAGGGGTATTATGATTAGCAGACATAAGGTAGTGGGGGCACCGGGAGGGCTGTACAACTCAGAGAAGACAAGTAGTGACTCTATAGCATCTCACTATGCTGATGGACAGTGACTGTAATGGGGTTGGTGGGGGGGACCTGATGAAGGGGGTAGTTTAATCACCATAAATATTGCACATGTAATTGTAGGTTAATGATACCAAAATAAATTGTAAAAAAAAAAATCCTTGTTACTTTGAAACATGTTATTATGAAAAAAACAACTGATAGATTTCCAAGGTTCTTGGTCAAACATAACCCTGATTTAACCCTAGCATGAGGAACTGATGCGACCTATCGATAACACACAGACTTGGTAGATCAGCCAAGTAGGCTAAACATCCATGTATAAAGTAATGGCTCCAAGTGCAGATAAATAGATTCTATAAGACCTAATGACATTTAGGGAAAAGTATGTTATGCCTTATGCACTTGGTGGACTTCTGCTCACCCTGGTAAAGCCCCACTCAGGTGGGAAAGTGCTTCCCCTGAGTATAGCATCAATCACTCTTCCTGTTTGAGTTATGGTCCTCAACTCCGGCTTTATATTAGAATCAGCTCAAGAGCTTTAAAAAACTACTGATGCAATTACATGGTGATGGGAATGGGACTCTTTTTAAAAAAACGATGTCTGGCTCGTTCCAACAGGCAGCCAGATAATCTCTGTTCTAGTAGATGATCTTTAACTCAATATATTTTTGCATACAAGTTATGCATCATGCATTATACTCAGTAAAGACACAAAGACAACTCTGTGTCCCTGTCCTCAAGAACCTTACAGCCTAATTAAGAGACATGTGACTGATGAAATACAAAACATGTAAAATTCTGATTATTAGATGCCATGTGTCACTTAACAAAAATAAGTTGTTTTAAATCTTCAAATGTGATACAGCTTTAATATGATTAAATACTTACTTGAATATTGTAAAAAAAAGATGGTATGTAAACAAAAACAAACAACAAAGTTAAGTGAAATAGGTGCTATAGTAATAGTCTGTGTAAGGGATACAGGGACATAAAGAACTGATCTGTTGTGTCTGGGTGTGGGCTGAATCAGAAAACATTCAGAAAATAGCTGACTCTGAAGGAGAAATTATCTAAATTATTTTTGCACCTCTACCTCCTATCATCCCTCTGTAAAAACATGGAAACAGCCAACCTCAAGACTGGTATACATAGAGTTCCCTGAGTCAACTGGCTTTTACTTTTACTCAACTTCAGAAACCTATCCTAAGGTTGTACACGTGATCAAAATTTCCCCACCTCTGACACCATTAACCCCAACATTCAATGTCTGACCAGACTAATTTTCTACATCTTTCACTATCATTTTACCTCAAGTCCTCCAGTCTCTTAGTGTCTCCATTTTAGCTCAGTTCATTTCCTTTGCATATTTTTCTATGCTATTATTCTAAAATCTGCTGTATTTTTCATTTTAGCATTTTGCTGTATATTTCTATTGTTGCACATATCGCAGCATTATAATTTATATGAAAATTTGTTTACTTTCTCTATTAGAACAATTACTGGATTCTTTTTCTCAGTTCTGCATCCTTAACAGCCAGAGCAGGGCCTAAATTCGTTCAGTGCTTAGTAAATATTTGTTGAAGGAATGGATAGTGTTCTAGTCATTTTCACCATTATACCATGAGTTCTGCAAAGACAAAACCTATACCTCACTTGAATACTTCCTTTAACAACCACTGGAGTGTCTCATGTAAATCAGAGCTTCAGAGAGCATTTGTTAAACTATAAAAGATTGAAATGTATTAGTCTGTATAAAACATAAAAAATGTTCCCTGTTCTTTTTTAGTATTATTTTAACAATCATTTAAGTTAACCAAATGGTACTGAGGCAAATGTAAATATGTTCATCATGGTAAAGGCAAAATGATATAATGGAAAACATGGATGGAAGGCAGGAGGCCTGCATTTCAGTCTTGGCTTTACCACTCGTAGTCAACAAATATCCTGCTCTATAAGACTTACTTTCCTCACAGACTAAAATGGGATTTGACCAGAA
Source organism: Phataginus tricuspis (assembly GCA_029783875.1). Lineage (NCBI taxonomy): Eukaryota > Metazoa > Chordata > Mammalia > Pholidota > Manidae > Phataginus > Phataginus tricuspis. The sequence continues at coordinate 23,006,618 of JAQQAC010003584.1, read as the reverse complement.
TTTGATTATTGGTCATCTGAGGGTTGCTAACATGCTATACCTCTTAAATTTTTTTTTTTTTTCAGAAGTGACACTCTCAGCAGCCTATGGATAAGGATCTTGTTCTGCAAAGTTAACACATTACTGAATAAGTCCACTTTTAAAAGCAGAATAAAAATACAATTCCATAAGTCACAAGCCTAACAACATAACTGTAATTTCCTAATGCCAATTTTGTTTAAAAAATTAACACTGTTATAGTCTTTACCTGGTATTTTTACAACCTAAATACAGTATGATGGATAAAAATGAAAACTATAATCTAGAATTAATTTGGAGGAAGAGGAAATGTTAAATAAATTTTTATTCCATAGTGCAATTTTAACACAGGTACACAGTGTAAAATTTGTCAAGAAATTGAAGATGGTTAATTAAGTCCAGGAATCTATCTGTAATATCTCCACACACAAAAAAACCATTAGTCAAGGGTAAGTGAATTCTAAGATTGCAAACTTTACCAAATCTACCTTGTCTTCAAACATTAAACAACACAAACAGAAATAAGGAACTAAACAGCATTCTGGGTTCCTGCAACCTTTAGGGTAGGAGGAACCATATTTCCTCACACCGGAAAATGATAAGTCAGTGGCTGAAGCTATGGTTTCCAAATTTGGGTAGAGTATCATTTTAAGTCTTTAAGATTCTTAAGACAAAATGTCACTACTAGACAGATCTACATTAATAAGAATACAGCATATAAAACCATATATATAAAGCAGTGCAGCAGTTCTCAAATTTTTCTACTTCAGAGTCTGAAAAATGTTATGACCTCTCCATTTTATCTCACCTCTCTCTTCCATCACCTCTTCCCACTAAATTCAATGAAAATTTCCAAGCAGCTGACACAAATTAGTTTGGGAAGCTAAAGGTCTGCAGTGATCACCTTAAATCAAAAGTGCCTTGTGTGTTACTTCCTGATTACAAAGACTCAACACACGCCATCTAAAGTTCAAAAAATTATGAAAAAATTATATGGAAATCAGGCCCTAAATCCTCTCTGGAATTTCTCTATCGAAGAGTATGCACACTAGATCTACCTAGACTCACCCTGAGTGAGCTTGGCTACTTGAACCACTGTCGCTGTAAAATACAACTTTACAACTTTTTAAAAAGGATTCTGTGATACAGTAGCTGAAGTCTTTGGAGGAAAGCTGCTAAGATATAATCAATAACTAGTCCTTGTAACTGGCCTAAAAGCAGGCTGTAATAGAGCTCTAAAGCTAGCTCTCCACTAAATTTTACAATTTAAGATCTTCTATGCTGAAAAACTATTAAATTCTTTGATATTCATCCTTAACCAAAACAAGCCATTTTAATTCTAAGGAGACAAAAAGGAACTCAAAATACGCATTTACTTTCCTACTTGCCACAGACCTTCCCACATGCTCTCACTAACGCAGAGCCACTATGTTACCCATGATTCCACAGAGTTCCTAAGCATCTCCAAAAGGGGACTTTGGTTCCTGATGATTATTGTGTAATGGAAAAATGATCTCCCGGTAGTTATCCTGGATAAATAAGCCGGTAATCAAAGTATCCGGTCATCTGTGTTCCTACTTACCCTCAGTAACATCCTGGGGGTTAGAGGTTCGGTCACTAGCTGGATCCAGTGCAACAGTTGCCAGCGAAGTGGTGGCCCCAGACATCTCACTCATAGGCTCACTACGGCTTGTTTCAGGCACGCTTTCCCGGGAGCTAAATCTTACTCGGGAACTGGATCGAGAGCTGAGGTCTGGGCTGGTGTCTGACAAACCTGGAATGTCATCAATCTTTGTTGGAGTCACCATGAACCGAACTGAAGCCATCTTGGTGGTGGTTTCTGGAGGATGCATTTCTTTTTCTTTTCCTTTTTGTAAGGACAGAGAAAAAAAGGACAAACCCGAAAAACCCTCCACCTACGCTAGCTACTTTGATTGCAAAAATAGAAAAGATAACTTTAAAAAACCTTAATTATCTTGATTCACACCCCATTAAAAGGCCCCTAATAAGAATCCTACTCAGAATTCAAGCAGACTGTCCTATAAAGTGCACTACCAGTAGCTGACAAAAATATTTAAGAAAAAAAAAAAAGACAAAACGATGCAAGTAACTTCGTTCCTTAAGAATGACGAGCTGTCTAGATATCTCCCCTACTCCAGAGCTGCGGGCTCAGTACCATGGTCTCACAGAAGCAGGTGAAGCCTTTCTCCCTTCGACCCTCAGGTTTCGGCCGAGGTAGTCCTTTATCTGGTAAGTGGCCCACGGTTCTCGTTGAGCAAAGTGCGTGCAGGCCCACCCCTACCACGTGAATATAGCATAGATCAGAATGCGAAACATACACCTGGCCACCTGTTGTACATCAGGTGAATACCCCACAGATCTGGCAGGGAGGTGTGTGTACAGTCACCCGATGTTTTTGAGGCCGAAAATCCACTTGGGTCTGGTGCGAGAGATGCACATGCATAACGGGAAAAATATCCCACACTACTGGATAGAGGAGAATGAGGAGAATGAGGAGAGAAGGGTGAGCAGAGGAGGATGCAGGAACAGAGGAGGATGCGGGGGCAGAGCGGAGCCTGCCTCCGAGAGGTCTGCGGGGATGGTCCGCCCGCTCTTCTCGCGTGGAAAGGTCTCTGGGGTCGGGACGAGGCCAGCGGATCGAGACACCTCGGACTGCAGTTCAGGGTCGTGGCAGGTCGTTGCTAGTCCATCGATCCCACCGTCGGCTCGCTGGGTTTTTCCCGCGTGTGACACGACGGGCAGCCCCTTTACTGGGAGACGCTTTCTTCCTCAACGGGGCCGCCGCGCAGGCCAGCCCCTCGCCGCTCTTCCTTCTGGTCGGAGAAGACGAGACGGCCTCGCAGGCTGGCCCCAGCTGAGCAGGAGGCGGCGGCGAGAAGGGCAGGAGGTCGCAGGTGCCGGTCCCGGCGCCAGCTGATGGGGGCGAGCGCGCAGCTGTTGTTTATGGGCCGGTAACCGTTTCCGAGCCGCGGCACGCTGAGGAGGGCTCGGGTTGCCGGGTAGGGCGCCCCCTCCCGGGCCAGACGCCAGAGCAGCCGCTACGTGACCTCTCCGCCTCCGGCCCCGGGCCCGGCGGGCTGTGCCTGCGCCGCCGCAGCCCCACCCTTCCCTCCCCGCTCGTTCCTCATTCAGAGGTTAACGGTCCGAAGAGAAGGCGGGGGAGCGGCCGGAGGGCGGCACCGTCCCGCTAGCGCCCGGGAGCCCCGCCCAGCCTCTGAAGCCCAGTAGAGTGGGCTGTGCGCAGGCGCTCGCCGGGTCGTCGCAGGACTGGCGGGCGAAACGCAGGAGGCCCGGAGCACGACGGGAATCGTAGTTGGACGTGAGGGCCCGAGGGTCGTGCACCTGAGAAAACAAATCCTCTTCCTTCTTGGTTTCGCTGTGTTGTACAAACTCACTCTGGAGCATCTAGGGGACAGGTGATGCCCCTTGCCGTCTTAACTTCAAACACCATCTCTTTGTAATAAAAGAGTCTCTGAAAATACCATTCCTAATTTCTTTAAAAATCACAAACCTCCCAATACCACATTATCTAGGTATGATCCTCATTGGAATTTGTATGTAGAAGACTATTCTCAAGCATTGTATCCTCAATTTACACACGCTTTGTGCTTTTTTTTTCTTTTTTCCTGTCCTCAAAAAAATGTCATTCACAATGAATACGTCTGCCAAATTATCCGTTGTATACCTTATGTATATACAGTTTTGTCAATTACACCTCAGTAAAGCTGGAAACAGTGCTATGTTCACTTTCCGGTCAAACTTAAAAGTTCCATTACAGAAAACATATTCAATTTTGGACCTGGAGAAGGCATTGAAATACTCTTTTCCCCTACTACTGCCAAAATATTTTTACCATGTTTATTTAATGCATGAGTAGAAGTGTTCAGTAAATTTTAACTCATCAATGTTTTGTTTGAAAGTTATTTCCTATAGTTTGATCAAGACTTAACACTTTGCTCTTTACAAGGAAATGCTTAAGCAATGGATCAAAACTGTTAAGACCTGAGCAAGGAAATCCCCTTTTATCAAATAACAAAGTCCAGTTAAAAAGATCTAGGTAACAAAATAAGAAATGCCCATTTAAAATGTAAACCTATGGCCAACATCCAAAACACAAACAACAACAAATGTTGGCGAGGATGTGGAGAGAGGGGAACCCTCCTACATTGCTGGTGGGAATGCAAATTAGTTCAACCATTGTGGAAAGCAGTATGGAGGTTCCTCAAAAAACTCAAAATAGAAATACCATTTGACCCAGGAATCCCACTCCTAGGAATTTACCCCAAGAATGCAGCAGCCCAGTTTCAAAAAGACAGATGCACCCCTATGTTTATTGCAGCACTATTTACAATAGCCAGGAGATGGAAGCAACCTAAGTGTCCATCAGTAGATGAATGGATAAAGAAGATGTGGTACATATACACAATGGAATATTACGCAGCCATAAGAAAAAAACAAATCCTACCATTTGCAACAACATGGATGGAGCTGGAGGGTATTGTGCTCAGTGAAATAAGCCAGGCCGAAAAAGACAAGTACCAATTGATCTCACTCATATGAGGAGTATAAGAACAAAGAACAAAACAAAACAAAAAAAAACTAAAGGAACAAAACAGCAGTAGACTCACAGAACCCAAGAATGGACTAATAGTTACCAAAGGGAAAGGGACTGGGGAAGAAGGGCGGGAAGGGAAGGGAGGGATAAGAGGGTAAAAGGGGCATTACGATTAACAGACGTAAGGTAGGGGGGGCACAGGGAGGGCTGTACAACTCAGAGAAGACAAGTAGTGACTCTATAGTATCTCACTACGCTGATAGACAGTGACTGTAATAGGGTTGGTCGGGGGGACCTGATTAAGGGGGTAGTTTAATCATCACAATATTGCTCATGTAACTGTAGGTTAATGATACCAAAATAAATTGTAAAAAAAAAAAAAAGCATGCCCCTTCTTTAGAAGAATGGGTCTACTCTGGGTAATATTTTTAAAGTAAAATTTAACATGCTACACTATTCAATTACTTATTGTTAATCACAACCCATTATAACCACCATTTTCTTTTATTCAACCTATTTGTTTAAAAAAAAGATAGTTATAGTTAGTGAAAAGACTGATACATTAAGGGAAAGCCAGTGGGAAATTATTTTTAACATAAGGATTCTCTATCAGGTTGTATGACATTGTTATACTGTATCATGAAAAGTCATTCAATTTTAGAACAAATCATTTATATATTTCCTTTTAGTTCTCAACTGAGAACTGCATTGTTCAAAAGCTATACAAATAATCTAGAATCACACAATCTCATTGTTCAAATGATTCTCAAAAAGTCTAACAGTTCATGCTAAAAATTGGTCCATGATGCAAAAAACTTCTACAGTAAATGAGCAGTAAGCAAAATCCCAGGATAAAAAGCCACATACATTTTGAATATGTGAGTTATACCAGATTTCATTCTGTTCATTTCTGAGAGCATCTTGTAGATATGATGTTAAGATTTTAGTAACATATTCAAAAGCATTCTTTTTCTTTTAATAAAAAGTGCAATTAAAGCATGATGAAAAGTACCAGCAAGTTATCAGAAAGCTGGAAAAATATAAAATAGAACAATCTAGCTTCCACAGGCACATATAATGGGATGTAATTCAACTTATCTGTCTACACCTTTTCACAGAATTCTCTCCATATAACACACACACTCACTGCAGAGCAAAGAACAACAGATTCTGACTTGGAAACAGATTCCAATCTTAAGAACCTCTCCTGAAGTCCAAAGTTTGAACATACCATTCAGAGTGCTTTGTCCCCTCTTGTGATCTGGCCACACGTGAAGGAACCTTTAAAATTTTAACTAATTAGTAGTTTGTGCTTACAGTATTTGGTTTATTAAAAATGGTGTTTTTACAAGAAACCTTTAAAGAAAATGTAATCTATCTTGGACTTCTGGGAAGATGGCAGCGTGAGCAGGGTGGTGGAAATCTCCTCCCAAAACCATATATATTTATGAAAATACAACAAACACAACTATTCCTAAAAGAGAGACCAGAAGATACAGGACAACAGCCAGGCTACAGCTACACCTGCGAGAACTCAGCACCTCACGAAGCGGGTAAGATACAAAGCCGTGACCCGGTGGGGACCAAGCACTCCCCAACCCCAGCGCACTGGTGGGAGGAATAGATTCAGAGCAGGGAGGGAGTAGAAGCACAGGTCCGCCAAATAACCAGCGCTGGTGATCTGCACCAGGAGCACTGACAAGAATCGCACGGTGTATCGGAGATTATAGAGAAATAGAAATGCAGGATCTGAGACGGAGAATGGAAGCGGGTCCTTTCAGCTGGCTCGCCAGGACAAAAGAAAAGCGGGAGCTTTTTAAAAAGTCTTAAAGAGACAAGGGCCCAACAACGGAACAAAATCGTCCCAGCGCCCTAAGCCCACCAGGCTGGGAGTCTTGGGGAATTTCGGACCCCTTGGCTGGCGGCTGGGCAAAGCAGCCATGCCGAGGCTTCCCACAGAGATCAGCAGCCCACCATTCGTTCCCCCCAGCCCAGCCAGAGCCGCAAAGGGTCCAGGAGCCTCTATTGCTGCGGAACAGTGGAGGAGCGGTGCCGCCTACAGCATCCTCACAGAATCTACTCCCGGTGGGCGCTTGTATTATTATTATTATTATTTTTTTCAAAAGCCTTAAAGAGACAAGGGCCCAGCAGCGGAACAAAATCGTCCGAGTGCACTCAGCCCAGCAGGCTGGGAGTCTTGGGGAATTTTGCACCTCTTGGCCAGCGGCTGGACAAAGCAGCTGCGCCAAGGCTTCCCACGGAGATCAGCAGCCTGCCATTCATTCCCTCCCTGGCCAGTGCCGCAGTCTCCCAGCGTACGTGCAGCTAAGCAGGAAGAGCCCAAGAACCAGGTCTAGGCTGAGGGTGACCCTGCACACAGGCAGTTCAGGGGATTACCCCAGAGACTGCCTCCTGGTGTGGAGGAAAACAGCTCAGGCCCGAGAGAAGGGCAAGGAGAACAACAAGCAGAAAGGGACTTTGTTCTCCCAGTTGACACATGTGGCGTCTACTAGTGACCACTTCTATCGCCATGAAAAGACAGAGTAATATGGTCCAGACTAAGATCAGCCAGACAACCCCTGAGAGGGGGCCTGCAGGAATGGACATGCACAATCTTCCTGAAAAAGAATTCAGAATAAAAGTCATAACCATCCTGATGGATCTATAGAGAAATAATCAAGAGCTAAGGGAGGAAGTGAGGGAAGTGAGGAAAGACAATGCAGAAATGAGACAAGTGATCGACGGGCTTAGCAGCAGACTGGACAAGGTGCAAGAGACTGTTAATAGACTAGAAATCAGAGAACAGGAATACAGAGAAGCTGAGGCAGAGAGAGATAAAATGATTTCTAGGAATGAAAGAATATTAAGAGAACTGTGTGACCAATCCAAACGGAACAATATTCCCATTATAGGAGTACCAGAAGAAGAAGAAGAGAGAAAAAGGGATAGAAAATGTCTTTGAAGAAATAATTGCTGAAAACTTCCCCCTGTTGGGGAAGGAAATAGATTCTCAGACCATGGTAGCTCATACATCTCCCAACACAAGGGACCCAAGGAAGACAACACCAAGAGAGACAATAAATAAAATAGCAAAGATCAAAGATAAGTACAGAGTATTAAAGGCAGCTAGACAGAGAAAAAGATCACCTACAAAGGAAAACCCATCAGACTGTCATCAGATTTCTCAACAGAAACCTTACAGGCCAGAAGAGAATGGCATGATATACTTAAGGTAATGAAACAGAAGGGCCTTGAACCAAAATTATTGTATACAGCATGATTATGATTTAGATATGAGGGAGGGATTAAGCAATTCCCAGACAAGTGAAAGCTGAGGGAGTTTGCCTCCCATAAACCACCTCTACAGAATATCTTAAAGGGACTGCTCTAGATGGAAGCACTCCTAAGGCTAAAAAGATGTCACCAGAGAAAATAAAATCATAGCAAAGAAAGCAGACCACCCAAATACTAACTAAAGGCAAAGAATAAAACACCTAATATATAAAGAATGGAGGAGGAAGAAAAAGAAGGGAGAGAAATAAAGAAACATCAGACTGTGTTTACAGTAACTTAACAAGAAAGTTAAGTTAGACTGCTAGATAATAAAGAAGGTACCCTTGAAACTTTGGTAAACACAAATATAAAGCCAGCAATGGCGATAAGTACATATCTATTGATAATCACACTAAATGTAAATGGTCTGAATACACCAATCAAAAGACACAGAGTAATAGAATGGACAAAAAAACAAGACCCATCTATATGCTGCCTACAAGAGACTCACCTCAAACCCAAAGATATACACAGCCTAAAGGTGAAGGGATGGAAAAAGATATTTCATGCAAACAACAGGGAGAAAAAAGCAGGTGTTGCAGTACTTGTATCAGACAAAATAGACTTCAAAACGAAGAAAGTAGCAAGAGATAAAGAAGGACATTACATAATGATAAAGGGGTCAGTCCAACAAGAAGATATAACCATTATAAATATATATGCACCCAACACAGGAGCATCAGCATATGTGAAACAAACACTAACAGAATTAAAAGAGGAAATAGACAGTAATGCATTGATTTTAGGAGACATCAACACACTACTCACTCCAAAGGATAGATCAACCAGACAGAAAATAAGTGAAGACACAGAGGCACTGAACAACACACTAGAACAGATGGACCTAACAGACATATACAGAACTCTGCACCCAAAAGCAGCAGGATACACATTCTTCTCAAGGGCACATGGAACATTTTCCAGAATAGACCACATACTAGACCACAAAAAGAACCTCAGTAAATTAAAAAATATTTAAATTCTACTAACCAACTTGTCAGATCACAAAGGTGTAAAACTAGAAATAAATTGTACAAAGAAAACAAAAAGGCTCACAAATACATGGAGGCTTAATAACATGCTCCTAAATAATCAATGGATAAATGACCAAATAAAAACAGAGATGAAACAATATATGGAGACTAATGACAACAATAACACAAAGCCACAACTTCTGTGGGAGGCAGCAAAGGCAGTTCTAAGAGGAAAGTATATTGCAATCCAGGCCTATTTGAAGAAGGAAGAACAATCCCAAATGAATAGTCTATAAAGACACAATTACTGAAATTGGAAAAAGAAGAACAAATGAGGCCCAAAGTCACCAGAAGGAGAGACATAATAAAGATCAGAGAAGAAATAAATAAAATTGAGAAGAATAAAACAATAGAAAAAAATCAATGAAACCAAGAGCTGGTTCTTTGAAAAAATAAACAAAATAGGTAAGCCCCTAGCCAGACTTATTAATAGAAAAAGAGAATCTACACACATAAACAGAATCAGAAATGAGAAAGGAAAAATCACGACGGACCCCACAGAAACACAAAGAATTATAAGAGAATACTATGAGAATCTATATACTAACAAGCTGGAAAACCTAGAAGAAATGGACTTTTTAGAAAAATACAATCTTCCAAGACTGACCAAGCAAGAAACAGAAAACCTAAACAGACCAATCACCAGTAACGAAATTGAATTGGTAATCAAAAAACTACCCAAGAACAAAACCCCCAGGCCAGATGGAATTCACCTCAGAATTCTACCAGACATATAGAGAAGAAATAACACCCATTCTCCTTTAAGTTTTCCAAAAAATAGAAGAGGAGGGAATACTTCCAAGCATCACTCTAATACCAAAATCGGGCAAAGACCTCACCAAAAAGAAAATAACAGACCAATATCCCTGATGAACGTAGATGCAAAAATACTCAACAAAATATTAGCAAATCCAATTCAAAAATACATCAAGAGGAACATACCCCATGATCAAGTGGGATTCATCCCAGGGATGCAAGGATGGTACAACATTCGAAAATCCATCAACATCATCCACCACATCAACAAAAAGAAGAACAAAAACCACGTGATCATCTCCATAGATGCTGAAAAAGCATTTGACAAAATTCAGCATCCATTCATGATGAAAACACTCAACAAAATGGGTATAGACGGCAAGTACCTCAACATCATAAAGGCTATATATTACAAACGCACAGCTAACATCACACTTACCAGCGAGAAGCTGAAAGCTTTTCATCTAAGATCGGGAACAAGACAGGGATGCCCACTCTCTCCGCTGTTATTCAACATAGTACTGGAGGTCCTAGCCATGGCAATCAGACAAAACAAAGACATACAAGGCATCCAGATTGGTAAAGAAGAAGTCAAATTGTCATTATCTGTAGATGACATGATACTGTACATAAAAAACCCTAAAGACTCCACTCCAAAATTACTAGAACTAATATCTGAATTCAGCAAAGTTGTGGGATACAAAATTAATACACAGAAATCTGTTGCATTCCTATACACTAACAATGAACTAGCATGAAAGTAAACAATTCCATTCAGTATTGAATCCAAAAGAATAAAATACCTAGGAATAAACGTAACCACTGAAGTGAAAGACCTATACCCTGAAAACTACAAGACACTTTTTTTTCATGTTGTAGCATGTAGTAGCTTTTTCTTTCTTTTTTTTTTTACAATTTATTTTATTTTAGTATCATTAACCTACAATTACATGAGCAATATTGTGATGATTAAACTACCCCCTTCATCCGGTCCCCCCCACCAACCCCACCACAGTCACTGTCCATCAGTGTAGTGAGATGAGAATCACTACTTGTCTTCTCTGAGCTGTAC
>JAQQAC010003584.1:22970744-22990829 GCA_029783875.1 Phataginus tricuspis | reverse complement strand
TTCTATTTTTCGGAAAACTTTAAGGAGAATGGGTGTTATTTCTTCTCTGTATGTCTGGTAGAATTCAGAGGTGAATCCATCAGGTCCAGGACTTTTGTTCTTGGGTAGTTTTTTGATTACCGATTGAATTTCGTTGCTGGTGATTGGTCTGTTTAGTTTTTCTGTTTCCTGCTTGGTGTGTCTTGGACGGCTGTATTTTTCTAAGAAGTTGTCCATTTCTTCTAGGTTTTTCAGCTTGTTAGTATATAGATGCTCGTAATATTCTCTTATAATTCTTTGTATTTCTGTGGGGTCCGTCGTTATTTTTCCTTTCTCATTTGTGATTCTGTTTATGTGTGTAGATTCTCTTTTTCTCTTAATGAGTCTGGCGAGGGGTTTATCTATTTTGTTTATTTTTTCAAAGAACCAGCTTTTGGTTTCATTGATTTTTTCTACTGTTTTATTCTTCTCAATTTTATTTATTTCTTCTCTGATCTTTATTATGTCTCTCCTTCTGGTGACTTTGGGCCTCATTTGTTGTTCTTTTTCCAATTTCAATAATTGTGTCCTTAGACTGTTCATTTGGGAATGTTCTTCCTTCTTTAAATGCGCCTGGATTGCAATGTACTTTCCTCTTAAGACTGTCTTCGCTGCATCCCACAGAAGTTGTGGCTTTGTGTTGTAGTTGTCATTAATCTCCATATATTCTTTGATTTCTGTTTTGACTGGGCATGCTTTTTTTAAAAAACAGACATAACATAGTCACAAATAGTATTTTACTGACACTAATTAGTAAAATAAATATATGTAACAATTGGCCTAATGTATAAAGTGCTGTGAAGTAATGCCATTATAAATGCCCTTTGGAACATATTAAAGCCCATATATGACAAACTCACAGGCAACATTATACTTAACCTCGAGAAGCTGAAAACTTTTCCTTTAAGATAGGGAACAAGACAAGGATGCCCACTCTCCGCACTTCTATTCAGCATAGTACTGGAGGTCCTAGCCACGTGAATCAGACAACACAAAGAAATAAAAGGCATCCAGATTGGCAAGGAAGAAGTTAAACTGTCCCTGTTTGCAGATGACATGATATAGTACATAAAAAACCCTAAAGAATCCACGCCAAAACCACTAGATCTAATATCTGAATGCAGCAAAGTTGCAGGATACAAAATTAATATGCAGGAATCTGTGGCATTCCTATACACTAACAATGAACTAGCAGAGAGAGAAATCAGGAAAACAATTCCATTCACAGTTTCATCAAAAAGAATAAAATACCTAGGAATAAACCTAACTAAGGTAGTGAAAGACCTATACTCTGAAAACTACAAGACACTCATGAGAGAAATTAAAGAAGAAACACATCCATGTTCATTGATAGGAAGAATTAATATTGTCAAAATGGCCATCCTGCCTAAAGCAATCTATAGATTCAATGCAATTCCTATCAGAATACCAACAGCATTCTTCAACAAACTAGAGAAAATCGTTCTAAAATTTATATGGAACCACAAAAGACCCCAAATAGCCAAAGCAATCCTGAGAAGGAAGAATAAAGCTGGGGGATTATGCTCCCCAACTTCAAGCTCTACTACAAAGCCACAGTACTCAAGACAATTTGGTACTGGCACAACAACAGACCCATAGACCAATGGAACAGACTAGAGAGCCCTGATATAAACCCAACCATATATGGTCAATTAATATATGATAAAGGAGCCATGGACATACAATGGGGAAATGACAGCCTCTTCAACAGCTGGTATTGACAAAACTGGACAGCTACATGCAATAGAATGAAACTGGATTATTGTTTAACCCCATACACTAAAGTAAACTCAAAATAGATCAAGGACCTGAATGTAAGTCATAAAACCATAAAACTGTTAGAAGACAACATAGGCAAAAATCTCCTGAATATAAGCATGAGCAGCTTCTTCATGAACGCATCTCCTTGAGCAAGGGAAACAAAAGCAAAAATGAACCCATGGGACTACATCAAACTAAAAATTGTCTGCAGAGCAAAGGACACCATCAACAGAACAAAAAGGCATCCTACAGTATGGGAGAATATATTTGTAAATGACATATCCAATGAGGGGTTAACATCCAAAATATATAAAGAACTCACACACCTCAACACCCAAAAAGTATAAAACCCAATTAAAAAATGGACAGAGGATATGAAGAGACAGTTCTGCAAAGAAGAAATTCAGGTGGCCAACAGACACATGAAAAGATGCTCCACATCACTAATCATCAGAGATATGCAAATTAAAACCACAATGAGATATCACCTCACACCAGTAAGGATGGCCAACATCCAAAAGGCTAAGAACAACAAATGCTGGCGAGGCTGTGGAGAAAGGGGAACCCTCCTACAGTACTGGTGGGGATGTAAGCTAGTTCAACCATTGTGGAAAGCAATATGGAGGTTCCTCAAAAAACTAAAAATAAAAATACCATTTGACCTGCAAATCCCACTCCTTGAAATTTACCCAAAGAGTACAACTTCTCAGATTCGAAAAGACATATGCATCCCTATGTTTATCACAGCACTTTTTACAGCAGCCAAGATATGGAAGCAACCTAAGTGTCCATCAGTAGATGAATGGATAAAGAAGAGGTGGTACATATACACAATGGAATACTACTCAGCCATAAGAAAGAAACAAATCCTACCATTTGCAACAACATGGATGGAGCTGGAGGATATTATGCTCAGTGAAATAAGCCAGGCAGAGAAAGACAAGTGCTAAATGATTTCCCTCATTTGTGGAGTATAACAATGACGCAAAACTGAAGGAACAAAATAGCAGCAGACTCAGAGACTCTAAAAAGGAACTAGTGGTTAGCAAAGGGGAGGGCGGGTTGGGAGGGTGGGAGAAGGGGATTGAGGGGTCGGGTCTTATGTTTAGTATACATGGTGTGGGGGATCACGGGGAAAACAATGTAGCACAGAGAAGGCAAATAATGAATCTGTGGCATCTTACTACACTGAAGGACAGTGACTGCATTGGGGTATGGGTGGGGACTTGATAATATGGGTAAATGTAGTAACCACATTGTTTTTTCATGTGAGACTTTCATAGAGTGTATATAAATAATACCTTCATAAAATAAAATAAAATAAATGCCCTTTGGCTCTAGCCTGGCCTATGTCTTTAAAATATTTCACATTTTTTAAAATGTATTTCAAACCTGTATGATAATGACTCACTCATTTCTAACAGCATTCAACACTCCAAAATAAAAGTACAGGAAAAGTATTTATGTAGCTGTCGAAATTTTATGTGAAAGAGAATTTGACTCTTAAATGATTTGCTTTATAGTCAGATCCAAAAATCTTTAGATTTTAATGAACTTAAGTTCATTATCTTTTTTTTCTAGCATTTATTTGAAAAATTTCAAACATACAGAAAAGTTGAAAGACTCTTATGGTGAACATCAATACCTTTTCCTCCAGATGCTGCCAATTACCATTTTGCTATAATTGTAGTAACGTTTTTTATTATCCCTTCCATTGACCATCTATTTCTTGAAGCTTTCAAAGTAAGTTGCAGACTTCAGTGTGTTTCACCCCCAAGCACTTCAGTATGCATATAATTAATGTGTAATGTATAACTTAAAATGTTTTGGGGATTCACCCATGTTGCTGAATGTGTCAGTAGTTCCTGGTTATTGTTGGATTATAGTATGTTATACAAACGTATTACAGGTTGTTAATCCTATTGATGGATACTTGGGCTGTTATGAATACAGCTGTTATAAACATATTTGTTTGATTTTTTTTGTGGATTTAACACTTTTATTTCTCTTGGGTAAATACCTAGAAGAGGAATTGTTGGGTCATAGGGTAGGCGTATGTTTAAATTTACTTTAAAAACTGCCAGATCTTTTTCCAAAGTGACTGTACCATTTTACATTCCCCATCATTAGCTTTAGCATCCTTGCCAACAGTTTTCATTGTGATTTTAATTTGCATTTCCCTCATGGCCAATGTTGTTGAATACTTTCTCAAGTGCTTATTAGACATTTGTATAACTTCCTTTGTGAATTGTTTGTCTGAGTCTTTTACCCTTTTTGTATTGAGTTATCTTTTATTATTGAGTTGTAGGGGATTTTCTTAGAGTCAAAATACCAGTCTTTTGTCCAGCACATGTTTTGAATATTTTCTTCCAGTCTACTTGCTTACCCATTTTCATAATGGTTTCAGTTTATTGTACTTTTTTCAACATTATGAAAATTTTAAAACAAAGCTGAGAGATGTTTATAGTGAACACCTGGACACCTGCCACCCAGAGCCTATCACCTACATTTTATTACACTTTTCCTATCACAAACTATCCATCTTACTTTATGCATTTCAAGGTAAACTGCAGATACTGTTCACTTTCCCCAAACATTTCAAAATACATATTAATAATTAGAATTTCTTATTTGCAGCTTTTTTCTTTTGAGGTAAACTCTTACAAAGTGAAATATACAAATTTTAAGTGAACATTGGTTGGGTTTTCACAAATGCTTATGCCTGTGGAACTCTAAACTTTGACAAGATGTAGACTGTCTTGTAGGAAACCATCACTCCGGAAAGTTTTCTCATGCCCCATCCCAGTTAATCTCCACCTCCATCCCTCCAGAGGCAACCATTGTCCTTGGGGGTATTTTGCACCCTAGATTAGTTTTGCCTTTTCTAAACCTCATATCAATGGATTCATATATTATGTACTCTTGACTTCTTTCACTTAGTATAATGTTTTTTTAAATCCATCCATATTGTTGCATGGATGAATTTTTATAGCTAAATAGTAGTCCTTTTAATGAATATATCATAGTTTGCTTATTCATTCTTCTATGGATGTACATCTACGTTGTTTTCAGTTTTTGGCTATTATTAATGAACTATGAACATCTTTGTACAGGTCCTTTTGTGGAAATAAGTTTTATTTTTTGGGGGGGTAAATCCCTAGTGCAGTTGTTGAATTTTAAGGGAAAGTACTAGACACTTTCCAAAGTGGGTGAAGCAAATTACACCTCTAACAATGTATGAAAATTACTTTTGTTCCACATTCTCACCAAATTTGGTGGTGTCAGTTTTCCCAGTTTTAGCCACTGTAGTGGATGTGTAGTGGTACCTTACTGTGATAGTTCATTGTACTGGGCATAGCTGTTTCTTAGATCGCACCTTCTCTATCTAGCTACTCCCCATACATGCACTCACACACCTCAGCTTTGCCAGTTTTTTTTCAGCTTTTTCTGTATTACTTTGCTTTCAAATTTTTATTCCCCTGTACTTTTATCTGTAGCCCACCTTAGGAGAGGACTATTTTTAAATTGCTGACTACTGTGGTACCAAAGCACGAAGTAGAAATAATTTATTCCTATTGTAGATTAACAGGGATTTGTTACCTTCTTACTTATTTAGTTTGGGTATTTTCTTAAGAGGGGAAAAGTGAGAGAGTAACATTTATACTTGGGTTTATATGCTCAAGTTGTACTTTACAGTATATTATGTAGTATATACTGTGCATATATAGTATACTATGTGTATTATGTACTATACATAGTATATATTATGTAGTATAGTATAGCTTTATAGATTATAAATGTAAGTCATTGTTGCTGTCCAATACAGAAGATGAGCCACAGTTCAACTCTATAAAATAAATACAAAAGGCAAAATCCCACTGGAAATATCCAGTGGAACTAAGATGTTAAAGAATTTGGAACCCAGGCTATAATAGTGAAATGTTTGACAGCTTGGTAGTTTTAAGTTACTTTGAATAAATTAGTAGAGTAGCTACCTGAGTAAATATGGAAAAATCATCAAGGATACTATACCACCTGACTTCATTTCATTCAACAGTAACAGTAGTTACAAAGAATTTTCAGGTGATAAACTTTTCTCTTTCCTATATATAGTAATATTTGTGACGTGGGCTGCACGTTTAGAACCATGTGGGAGAGGGGCTTTTAAAAGTCTTGTTATCCCGGCTCTACTCCAGAGCAGTTAAACCAGAATATCTGGGATGGGAGCCAGGCATCATACTGTTTAAAATATCCCCAGGTGATTCCAGTGTGCAGCCAAACCTATGCTGTGCAGACACCCATGAAATAAAGTCTAGGCGAGTGTGAATGTTCTTCTCCTAAAGCTGCTTGTAGGAAGCGAGAAACTTCTGTGCTGCCTACCAAGAAGGGGAGTAGAGGTTTTTCAGTTGGGCTTCACCATTTACTCTGTGACTTTGGGCAAGCTCCTTAGCCTAGTGTTTCTGTTGCGATGATTCAATGAGATTACAATGAAAAGTTTCTAGTGCAAGGAGCAGAGCACAAAGTAGATCTTTAAAAAGTAGAATAAACTTGGGTTATTAACCATCAGTCCTTCTCTGTTAAATTTAGTGGCAGTCTTTGTTTGTCAGGTGCTACTAACAAAGCCCTTATATTACATCAACATGGAAATTAACACGAGGTTCAATTTACTGAATTGCCTTAATCCTAGCGCAAAGACAGGGAGGGCCTTTTACTCTAAAGTCATCAACTGAGAACTTGATACAGTTATCTGATGAAATATACAAGAGTTAAGTGTATTACTTGAATTGTGTGCTTAGTCACACTTCTTAATCAGATGGGTTTTCCAGTTTTTTGTTCTCATCTGAAAGAAAAAAACTTGTATTGATTTGTATGACTATTTTCCATATGCTTTGAAATCAACAAAGTTTACAAATAATACGTTTTATTTTCTAAATTGTAGTGCCAAGCTTTCTTTAAAGAGGAATCTTTGTAAAGTGAACTATTTATGAATCTTCTTTCTCTTGTGAAATATGAGGGTATATTGCACATGTAATTGTAGATTAATGATACCAAAATAAATTATAAAAAAAAAAGAAATATGAGGGTAGAGGCTGAGATCATGACAGGCACAGAGGGAAAGAAAGAAGTGAAAGGAACAAGTGGGCGAGCACACAGTGGGTGGCAGCGCCTGAATTCGGCCCACTACAGCTTGTGGCAGCTCTGGGAAAGCAGCCTAAACAGTTCTTGGGATTAGAGGTGGAGCACTTAATCCTTTTGAGTGAATGATAAACACTATGGAAGGCGTGTCTTCCAGCGCTCCACTCCCTTGGGCAGTGGGTCACGTGGGCTGAAAGTACTTCCCGATTCCCAGCCTCGGTCTCCCGCAGGCTGTGATCGGAGTCTGCTAAGGGCACCCCTAGGGAGAGGTAGGCAGCGGAGGTAGACTGGAAGGAAGTTTAAATACAGAAAGAGTGTAGGATTTCCAACTGTAACAATGCCACACTTTACCGTGACCAAGGTAGAGGACGCAGAGGAGGGGGCAGCAGCTTCGGTCTCCCAAGGAGGGGAGCCCGGTTTAGCCCGGATTGAGCATTCAGATGAACCTGGTGAGTACTCAATTTGGGAGCTTTTGAAACCTGTAGAGTTTTTAAATGGTAACTAAAATATTAAGGATGGAGGCAAAGCACTGTAGTTAAAGTGTTTTTCAGTCAGGTGTTTCACTCCCTTGTATATCTGATAACTTATCTTTTTTCACATTCTGGTTTGTTTTTTTCCACGAGTTCTCTTTTCGTTACCTGCAGGTGAAACTGAACTGGTGGCAAAGTATGAAGAGTTCTTTAGCCAAAAGAATGGCATAGGAAAAGTCAATTTATGCGGAATTTAGAATTAACCTTTAGCTCAGCTAGTTTAAATTATATCTGGAAAAGTACATAAAGAGGGAGTATGGTTCAGTAGTTTTGTACAGTGAACTTTGCACTTGAGACTTATTCAGTATTTTACCTCAGTTTACCGGTTAAACAGTAAGTAATTCAATAGTGAATGGTCCAAAAATTCTTTAATGAAAAAACAAAAGTTCAATAGATTATTATGGTGACTAGCATAGCATCAGGTTTAAAAATTTTGAGTAATGAGATTATCCCTATTATTTTCTCTAAGTGGTAACAGTTAATACTAGCTGGGGGAATTGTGGTTTTGAATTTTCAAACATGCAATTAAATGTTAGTTATATTATGGTATTAAATATAGCCCTCATTTGAAGCCCTTTATTTTTTTAAGATGTAAATTTCACAACTTGTCAAATTCCTTTTAATTCCGTGATTTCAGTACTTTTCCTTATAGCAAGCAACACATCACAATTCTTTAAACAGCTGTTGACTCACTCCCTTCTGACCAAACCTTCATGAATGTTTAAGAATCTCTAACTTAAAGATAGGACTATCAAAAAAAATACAACTTTGGTTTATTTTTTCCTTCTCAGTGAGAGACTTTACCAAGGCAAGATAAGAAGGTTTTATGGCAACTCTTTGTTTGCTAGGTTATTTTCATTTTGCTCAACAGTAAGTTTAACCTGCTTTGAACTTGAACCTGATTCTTAAACTTTAGCTCAAAGAAGTTAGGTTCTCTTTTGGGGAGTGTGTATATTTAAAGCTGCACTTTTCTTAGTTGCCTTTAGATTTTAATCCTTTTAGGCTTTTGTCTTCTTATGGTCTTCATTAATTTCACAAAATGGAAACAAATCTATTTGTACCTCATTTCACTTCTCATTGTTTTTAATTTCTTCACCACCTCTATTATTTCATCTTTATGGTCCCATAACATATGGGGAAATCTGCTTTATTCAGATTAGAACAGTGTTGAAATTACTTAATCTATTAGTAACCACCTAGAAAAGCCATAAAAAATTTTGATAGCTGCCAACTTTGTAATAAGTGACATTGTTAGGTGTAATTTATTTTCTTACATAAGTAATTGCTTTGAATAAGGGAGAAGTGACAGATTAAATTTAACTTGAATTTAATAAGGCTTTTTATTTTGGCGTTTTCCATGACAGCCCAGAAAGTATCTACATGAATGAACTATTGTTTGGTAAGTGAACAACTGATGGAAATGTATTATCTAAATAGTATTTATCTTTAGTAGAGGGGAAGAAGAAGGGAAATGTATATAGGGAAAAACCTAAAAGTTTTTTTTTTTTTTTTTTTTTTGCTTGTGAGTAAAGTGCTCTTGAGAATAGATGATATTTTCGGAGCAGTTGCTTGAAGTACAGTAAGTTTTTATGGCAAGTACCTCTAACACTAGCCAGTTTTGTAACCAGTTTTTCATTGAGTGCTTTTCCTTCTATATGTGTGAGGAGAGAAAAATATGTACATAAATTGAACATTTTTAGAAAGCACATCACCCTTTAAAATGTGTTTTTTGAAAGATGAGGTTTATTTGAAGTGGACAAGTAATTTGCAATGAAGTGGAAATACGAATATAGAATCTAAACTAATTTTAAGCAGAAGTACAATAATCCCTGATATACTAGCTGCTAGAATGCCAATCTAGTAGAACCCTGCTTAATTTTGGTTTTGAAGGGAGAACAGAAGTTCAGACTTCCCTAACATCTTTCTAGACTGTTTTCTTCCTCCCTAGTCTAGTTTAGGTGCCTCTCCTGTTTTCTCAGCAATCTGTCCATAGAAATAGCACATGCCACACTGTATTACAATCAATTGTTTGCTTATTATATGTCTCTCCTCTAATACACTGGCTATAGGCTCCTCGAGGGTAGAGATCTTGTCACATCATTTTTATATCTCCATGTCCATCTGAATTGTACATAATAGGACATTTAGTGAATAGACTTGTTCTCTGCCTTCTTTATTTACCAAACACATGTGCGGTGCAAATATCATGCCGGGTCCCAAAGTCAGCCGAATGTCTTTGGAACCAGGGGCTTGGCTTTGAATCCCTGTCCTACTAATTATTACTAATTCGAAGTAGTGATAATTTGTATTATTAATTGAGTGACATTGGATAAGTAAGTTAACTCTTCTAAGCTTTTACTCATTGATAAAACAAAGGGAATAATCACCTACTTTACAGGGTGGTTGTAAATTACGTGAGAAAATTAATACAAAGCACTCACAGCACTCAATTACTTACTCTTTTTGTTAGTGGTTTGATAACAACAAAAAGAATCCACTTTGGGTAACATGATGGAGAAAATAATGATATTGCCTGGAGGGGACCCTGGACCCTGGACTCAGAGGACACAACAGATTCACAAGGGAGGTCTAGAGAAGATTACAGACAACAGGAACAGTTAGAAGGTATAAGAAGATGGTATAGTGCATGTGGGAAACAAAAGTTAGCACACTGGGCATGTGGTAAAGAGATAAGAGATGCAGCTACTTAATGAAGTGTTAACAATTTTATCCCCTCCCCACTCTATGGGATAGTGGGTGTTAATTGCCTTTCTAGAGATAAAGAAACAGGCTGTTGACAGTAAGTAACTTGGCTCAGACTACATGGTGAGTAGCAGCAGAGCTAGTATCAAATTCCTAAATTTTATTTGCTTTCCATCATATCAAGTAAGAGATATGTTTAATAAGAGACAGAAAGTTACTTCATACCTTAATGTGCATAGGCCACAGGATTTTATGTGAGCATTATCAAATCTGTGGTGTTTCCTATAGGAGCAATACAACAGAGTTTTACTGTTCATTGTATTTACTCAGGTATGTATCATTCATTTATTTAAATACTTACTGAGTTATTATTCTCCATCACTCCTCAGATCTTAGTGTCTATGGATTAGGCAGATTTCAACTGCTGGACTTGCCTTCACTGGATACAGATAGAAGATGAATATTTTTCTGTTCCTTTCAAATAGGGTTCTAAGGAAAATTTCAGAAACAGACCTGTATCAGAAAAGAAAGGAACCTATATTGGTATTAAAAAGCATTTCCAAACATTAACTATCAATTGATCAAATGGTATAAGCATACTATGAGAGAGATGTCATGTTAAATGGAGTTTAAATTTTATGAACCCACAAGATATTAGACTGTTAACTAAAATATTAGTTCTGCTTGTTACCCATGAAAGCTTGTTCTAAAGAAAGTGTTCTGACTACCTTATTTTATTGACTAACATAAAAGTAGGTTGAAATAGAAAACTAAAGAGTTTCTGTGTATTGATAAAACATATTTTCTGTAATGATTTAAAAGCTTTATTTATTTTTTCTTGAGCAGTTTTTTTTATTTTGCTATTATTAATATACAGTGACATGAGCAACATTATGGTTACTAGATTCCCCCTATTATCAAGTTCCCACCACATACCCCAGTGCAGTCACTGTCCATCAGCATAGTAGGATGTTAGAGAATCACTACTTGTTTTCTCCGTGTTATACTGCCTTCCCCGTATCCCCTCCCCACCCCCTACCCCTGCTACATTATGTGTGTTAATTGTAATAGCCCTTTTTCCTATTATCCCTCCCTCCCACCATCTTCGCCAGTCCCTTTCCCTTTGGTAACTGTTAGTTCATTCTTGGGTTCTGTGAGTCTGCTGCTGTTTTGTTCCTTCAGTTTTTTCTTTGTTCTTATACTCCACAGATGAGTGAAATCATTTGATACTTGTCTTTCTACTCCTGGCTTATTTCACTGAGCATATTACCCTCTAGCTCCATCCATGTTGTTGCAAATGGTAGGATTTGTTTTCTTCTTATGGCTGAATAATATTCCATTGTGTATATATACCACATCTTCTTTATCCATTCATCTACCGATGGACACTTAGGCTGCTTCCATTTCTTGGCTATTGTAAATAATGCTGCAATAAACATAGGGGTGCATATGTCTTTTTCAAACTGGGCTGCCGCATTCTTAGGGTAAATTCCTAGGAGTGGAATTCCTGGGTCAAATGGTATTTCTATTTTGAGTTTTTTGAGGAACCTCCATACTGCTTTCCACAATGGTCGAACTAGTTTACATTCCCACCCGCAGTGTAGGAGGGTTCCCCTTTCTCCACATCCTCGCCAACATTTATTATTGTTTGTCTTTTGGTTGGTGGTCATCCTAACTGGTGTGAGGTGATATCTCATTGTGGTTTTAATTTGCATTTCTCTGATGACTAGTGATGTGGAGCATCTTTTCATGTGCCTGTTGCCCATCTGAATTTCTTCTTTGGAGAAGTGTCTTTTCAGCTCCTCTGCCCATTTTTTAATCGGCTTATTTGCTTTTTGTTTGTTGAGATGCGTGAGCTCTTTATATAATTTGGATGTCAACCCCTTATCGGATATGTCATTTATGAATATATTCTCCCATATGTCTTTTTGTTCTATTGATGGTGTCCTTTGCTGTACAGAAGCTTTTTAGTTTGATATAGTCCCATTTGTTCATTTTTGCTTTTGTTTCCCTTGCCCGTGGAGATACGTTCATGAAGAAGTTTCTCATGTTTATGTCCAAGAGATTTTTGCCTATATTTTTTTCCAAGAGTTTTATGGTTACATGACTTACATTCAGGTCTTTGATCCATTTTGAGTTTACTTTTGTGTATGGGGTTTGACAGTAATCCAGTTTCATTCTCTTACATGTACCTGTCCAGTTTTGCCAACACTGGCTGTTGAAGAGGCTGTCATTTCCCCATTGTATATCCATGGCTCCTTTATTGTATATTAATTAACCATATATGCTTGGGTTTATATCTGGGCTCTCTAGTTTTATTTTATTTTATTGTCTTTTAAACTATTCACATGGGTTTTACCAACCCACTAACAGGAATTCAGATCTGCGTGTTTTAAATCTTAGGATCAAAAGTTTAACCTCAAACTTGGCTTCATGAGGCATGTTTTTCTGCCTCTCTGCTCCTCCCCGCAATACTCCATAGTTGTCAGAAAGACTAACATCACTCCAAAATATCTTCCCTATTCTTTTTTTAAATTCATCTCTTTATTGCATATTGCTATTAAAAATGTGTACAGTCTCATAACACATACAACATTTTTTCTTGGTTCTATAATGACAGTCTTGTACCTAAACACTAAGTGGTTCCAATTACGAAGCTAATAAGGTACAAGACATAATCAACTTTACAAATCATAATGCTTTTCCTTTTTGGCATTAATTTAAACAAAACAACAAAAAAAAATATTTTAATTATACACCCAAGAGAGAAAAGTGGCAACCTACACTACCACCAATCTAAAAAGTAGGTTTTTTCTGACAATGGCACATGGAATCACCTGCACACAGCTTTTGGGGAAAGAAACCAAAAATTCTTCCCAATTCTTTCTGTTTTTTTTTTTTTAAGCTGTATCCAAGACCTTGATACAAGAATACAAATTTGAGTCTGATTTCTTTTAGTTCTTTACATCTTAAAACATTATTTTAGATCATTAACCCTTCTTTGTCATGTTATGCTCATTCAGTTTTGAACCTTTCATTCAATTTCAGTACTGTTATCACCAATTTTTTAGACTCTCTCAATCCTGAAATTTTTCTTTCCATGACCCTCTGTGTACTGACACATTAGTCCCACAGAAAATATACCAGATTGAAACTGTTTTAATTCTATAAAGATAAAATTTCTCCAAAATATATACATGTGCATATTGCATAATATTTTTGTATTCTATACTCAAAGCAACATTTGATTTAGAATTATAAAAACATAAGTATGACATTTGTAAAATATTCACAGTTTAAAATTCCACCCTGAATCTGGACGTTTAACATAGATTACAAAGTAGAATAAAAGGTGATAAATCTTAAAGAATCTAGCATTTCTTGGTGTCCAGGTGCTTGTGCCTGCTGGGAGTGGCCATGCTGCTTCCTGGAAGAGGCATGGCTTTAATGGCTGCAGCCCCGTGATGAGCCACGATCTCAGTGGTGGCAGCAGAGCGGAGCCAGAGCCGTGGCCAGTACAGTGGTAGCAGTTAGACTGACCCTTGGTGCTGAACGGTTCGTGGGCCATTATGTTTTGTAAGCCATGAAGCATGGGGAGCTTTAAGTAAAACAAGTTTTTCAAAGTCTGTCAAAATCTTCCCTCAGTGGTGGCTATTACAGAGGTGAATTTGAACCCACAGTGACAGAATGGGAGGCAGCATTAATACTAGGTGTAAGCCCTACTGCCAATAAAAGAAAAATAAGAGGTGCTCATCGATGAATTATGCTTTTAAATCACTCATACACGGGAGGATCTCCTTACATAGCAGCCAAAATCAATGAAGATTTACTAGAAGGTCAAGCTAAAAAATGAAATTTTAAGTTCTCATTAGTGTATGTATATGAGTACCAGCTTTTTATAATAAATGCTTCAAAGCTACAAAAAAAAAAATAATCTAGCATTTCTTGGTTTTGCCAGATTGAAAGAGGAAACAGTTTTACATAAAGAAATCAACATTATAGCAATAATTGTTGAGCACCTACTATATGCTATGCTTTGCAAATATTGGTTGTTTAATCCTCCCAACAGCCAGGACTAGTAACCATTACCACCTTTTTCAGAGATGAAGAAATAAGTATTTTTAGGATTAATCTATAAATAGGACTTATTTTTCAGAGAAGGTGCTGGGAAGGTGAAATCACACTATCTTTCTGTTCCTAATTCCAGCTCATATTTGCCTCTCTTGAGCTAAGTGGCCCCTGGATCCAGTGAACAGTTAGGGGCAAGTAAGGCCTGGGCTCTGTAGGAGCTCTGTCAGCAGGAGCTGGCATAGGACTTGTTCTGGATAAGAGCCTCAGTGTGAGCATAAGAATGGCAGGTCCAGGAAGGAGCTTGGTTTGGTAGTGATCCCGGGACTCCCGGGGGGAGGAGGAAAAAGGGAAGGAACCAGGAGACCAACATCTCCCAGTCTCTGAGGCTGGGAAATGTAAGGAGACCTGAGAGTTGGGAGGCTTCCTCCTGGGCCTCCACAGGGCATGCAGCTTGCCTGCTGCACTGCCCGCCTGCAGGCATAGAGACTGCTTTGCCTGTCTGTTCTCTTAAGACTTCTACCACTTGTGGTCCTCCAGCAGTGAAACCTAAGCCCCTCTGAAGTAACCAAGAAAAACAACCCATCTGGGAAAGTCAGACAGCCAGAAAGAGAAAAATCAGTTAGAATAAACAATGTAGTGGACTAGCTAAGTAGAAATGCCAGAGAAGACAATGACTTGAATATGAAAATAATAAATAGGAGCATTTAAGGAAGTTCAAGTGAAGTAAAAAGACTTTATGGAGCAAAAAATATTATTTCTTGGCTAAATGCATGTTACGACCTGACTCAATTCATGTGCACACAACTTCTTTTTAAAAACTATCTCCACTGAAATGTAAGCATTGTAAGAGCAGGAGCTTTTTCTTTTGCACTGCTGATCTGTTGTCAACACCCAACATCTAGAACACTGTCTTGTATATAGTAAGCACCCAGTGCATAATTAGTAAATAAAGGAACAAAAGAGTGTGATCATTATTGGCCTAGAAGATCAAGTAGAAGAAATATGTCAAAGCATAGAGCCAAAAATACAAAGAGATAGCAAAAAAAGATGAGACTTGGAGGATAGATACAGGATACCTAATATGGCTAATACATATTTGAGAAAAAAAGAAAAAATGGAGGAGAAGCAATAATTTAAGCAAATAGAAAAAAATTTATTGAGCTGAAAGACTTAAGTATGCAGAATGAAGTTCCAGGGAAGATCAATGATGAAAACACACACCTAGAGTTATCCTGGTAAAATTTTTGCCAAACTTCATCTTGGAGGCTTACAGAAATAACACGCTGTATCTGTAAAATATCATACTGACATCAGAATTATAATCCAAAATACTGGAAATTAGACAAGGGAAGAGTATCCACAGATTACCAAGGGAAAAAGACTCATCCCAGATCCCTATTTTCAGTGAAGATATCGTCCCCCCTGCAAGGGAGAAATATAAGTACACAGAAACGTAGTGAATTATTATCAATTTAATCCCTCTGAGAATATTTAACCAAATATTTTTATATTTGAGGTTTATATTTGAGAAAGGTTTTTAACCAGATAAATGAGCCAGAACAGAGACCTCAAGATTAGAAGGAAAGAAACAGAAAATAAAGACTCTCTGGGAATGTGTTACATAAATGCTAGTTAAGTAAGGATCTTAATCAAAAGGACATACTTGAGGAAACAATTCAATAATAGTTAATGGTATAAAAGTACTAAGTCAAAGCAAAATCTCAAAGTTACGGGGGGGAGAAAAAGGTAACTTTCCAAATGGAGATGAGAGGAAAAAGTGCCAATAAACACACGTCAAGCTGCTCGGCATGACTGGTTATCAGGGAAATGCACATCAAAACCACAATGAGATACCACCTCACATCTGCAAGGATGGCTCTGATAGAAAAGATGGACAGTAAGAAGTGTTGGCAAGGATGTGGAAAAACTGAAACTTACTTTTCCAAAATCTTTTAAAATGAAGGAAACATGAAATATGTTTTTCTACAATGCATGAAAAATAGTTTGGATAATTCAACAATCCAAAAAAGGACATAAGGTATCAACGGTCTTCTTGAATGTTTGCAGCAATCCCCAAATCCTTTCTTCCTCTTTGGTACTTTCTGGTGGGATTTTTCTATTCTTTTTAACTGCGCAAATACTGCCCTCTTCTATTATTTATACTTTTCTTGGCTGATCAGTTGGTGGATTTGTCTCAAGAAACTGTCTTTACTTTTACATTATACTGTGAACTTTGTTAAATCTGCTTTCTGTTATTAATGCTTGCTATCTTCCTAGTGTGCCTTACAATCACAACTATCTTTACCACAGATGAATTCTTGAATTTCTAGTAGACTTACTCCCATATATTTAGGAAGAGTTTCAACAAAACTTATTCAAATGAGTTCAGAACATAATTCACATCATTTTCATTTTCTTTACACAAATTTGAAACCCACACAAAAAAAGTGGCCTTCTAAGAACATTTCTTTTGCTTGGGACACCTACTAAACAGCACTGGTTTCCTCAAGGGCCTCTATTAATCTGTATACTTACTGGGTATACGTAGCATATGCACCAGAATTTGAGGGATATTGTTGATGAACACCAGGTACTGGTGGCAGATCTGCCTGTACCTCCTAGTGTCTCTTTGGTTTCTTGCTGCCTAGAGCTCAATATTTCAGTTTCACCTCCTCCAACATTAGACTCTCTCACTCCCTGCATGACAGTGGGTCCCTGCTGCAAGAGATGGGCTTGAGTGGCCTGGATAAGACTCATGCCTGGTCCTCTCTAGCTCAGCTACTTGCCTGCTGGCCGCTGTTGTCTCACCACCTTTCCATTAAAGCACGTCAGATGAATTAGAGGAAAGGTTGCTAAATGATTCTCATAGATTTCTTCAGGACTTAGGAAATGTGTTCTCCGCTCCCATAGGCATTTTTGGCTCTGCATTTTCATTACTGCCCACCTTAATTACCTTTCCCTTCCTTTTAGTGTTTAGATTTGTTGGGGAAATTGGCATGACAGCACTGAGTTATTTTAGTGATTTTTTTTTTCCTGTTTGTTTCTGTGGTTGTACTTCTGTCTAGTATTTTCCAGGGTTTGATCTCAACTCCTCTTTAAGCATTGGCTATTAGGAAAGTTTATCCTTTTATCTTGAACTCTATGTTTTGATGGTGACTTTAAAATCTTTG
This sequence comes from Phataginus tricuspis, assembly GCA_029783875.1. NCBI lineage: Eukaryota > Metazoa > Chordata > Mammalia > Pholidota > Manidae > Phataginus > Phataginus tricuspis. The sequence continues at coordinate 22,973,419 of JAQQAC010003584.1, read as the reverse complement.
TTAATCTTTTATTGAAACTAGTACTGAATTTCTATCTCTGGGTATTTTTCTTTGAAACCACTTCACCATCAGTCAGCTAACAAGCTTGAATTGAACATTTATAGCCTGTACAAAGTTCTGTGTTACAAAAAGTTGTAATGGTCACAGCAACATTAAAACAAAGTTCTTGTCCTTAAAGCACCTTTAACCCTCCTCTCCCCCTAAACCCTCATATATTGACTCACCGAGCCTCCTCCCATTCTCTTTTACTCTTAAAAAAATTTTTACTCATTTATTTATTTCCTTATCTCAATCTTGGCAGTGGTGTTGCTGGGGGAGGGACTGGGGCGGTATCTTACAGCTATGAAAATTGCTTTCACCACAAATTTACCATTTCCAACCTCAACTGCACTGTTCATACTATTCAAAAATTCTTCTGTATAATCCTAGTTAACTTTGTTGGGGAGGAAGAATTTATTTCTACCTTTCAAGGTTCTTGTAGCTGGTCTAAGAATCAAATTGACATGAGACAGATTAATAGGAGAAAAAGCCAGTTTAATTATGTATATACAGAGGCCCGATAATGAAATTAAGACCCAAAAAAATGACCAAGGCATGCAGTTCTTAAACATTTTAGACAGACATAAAGCTGTGAGGAATTGACAGGACAAAGAAAACTTAGGTTTGAGAGCTTCAGTTAGTAAGGAACTCTACATAGCATTTGGGCTGGGCTAGTAAATTTGTAAAAAATAACAAGATTAATTCATTGGCCTGTCTCTGACAATAAGGACATCTCTCCATCTCCTGGTGCAGGGAGGGCACCTTTCTTTTCCTCTGGGAGATTTATTTCCTGGTTTCAAGGCAAGGGGGACAGGTGGGTCAAAGAATCCTCCTGCTGTTTCTCCAATTATTTTAATTCAAAGTAATCAGTATGCCAAAGTGACACATTTTGGGGCAGCTTGGTCCCCACCCACAGCCTCCTTTCTCTAAATTCCTCACAAAGCTTAAGAGGTTCATTAAGCCCCCAATCCTCCATTCTCTTACATTCAACATATGACTGAACTACTTTCACACAGTAAACTATTAACTGAACACCTCTTCCCAAGTGCTACCAACATCTGTATTGACACCTATCCATCATCTTCTTCTTCAGTTGTGCTCTAGAGCCATTCTAGCCCCTCTCTCCTGTGTTTTCTGTTCTTCATTGACTTCTCCACAGTGTGTCAAAATATTCAATCTCCCACTCTCCCTGTCTCTCCCTCTTTTCCTCTTTCCTTCTCTTTCCCTCAAATGTTTCTCAACTCAGTCCATTTTCTCATTGCTATTACTTAGCTCCAGATTGTACATTGTCACTTCTTGTCTAGCCTCCTAAAGCCATCCATTACAGTAACTGCCAGCAGAATCTCATCCTTTTACTCCCCCATTTAAAATCCTGTAATATCTTCCCATTGCCCATGGAATATTGTCTGCACTGCTTAGCAGGTCATACATGTACCTTCATGATCTAGAACATCCCAACTTCACCTGTCAATCACTCTCATACATACTGCACATGAGATACAACAAATGTTCTAGAATGTCTCTATTGTTTCCACACATTTGTTCCATCTTCCTGGAATGTTCTTTCCTCCAATTACCAAGCAAACTCTTCCTTCAAGATTAAGCTCAAATGTCACGTCTTTCTTAATGGCTTCTTTATTACATTCCCCAGTGTGTAATATAATGTACACACTCCCACATCTCTATCATTACCTCTAATATAGTACTTTAATCACCCTCATGTATTTACTTGTCTTATTCATGTGTGCTATAAGCCCCTTAATGTTAGCTACTGAGTTTTATTTATCTTTGTATATGCCCCAGTGCCCAGCATTTAGTCTGACACTTAGAGGTGTTTAGTAAATTTATATTGAATTAATAGGTTGATTAATTAAAAAATAGTACAAGGCAGCAAGCATATAGCCAACAGTTCAGGGGGAAGATTAATAAATCTGTTAGAAAATTAAGCTCAGGATAGGCCTGAAGAAGGAAGAAACACTTGAGTTGGGCCTTTGAAGGCTGTATAGAAGTCAGGTAAGTGGAGAAGAAAGAAGGAAATTTCCAGTTAAAGAAAAATTGATATAAGCAAAGATTTATGGGTCTAGAATCAAGGCTCAAGGCATTCCAGAGAGTGTGAAACAGGGTTCATCAGTAAGAACAGTAAATCAGAAACTTAGAGAGCAGTAAGCTAGTGCTAGATTATAAAGGGACCAGAAAGCCAGGGTGAGGGTTTTGGAAATCATCCTACCCAAGGGGTCCAACCAAGTAAACCAGGATCTATTTATAGATGTTAAAGCCATTAGCCTCTGCTACCAAGCCCACGTCCAGCTTGAGAATTCACAGTAGGAATGGAGAAGGACCCTGCAAAGTAGAGACCTTCTGTTTCCTGGGAGGGACCTAGATCCTGGCCACACATGATGTCAGGCTATATAAATAAACTGGGAGTGGGGAGGAGGTTAGGGACTCCTGGCACCCTCTCTACGAAACCTTTGAAAGGTTTTTTTTTTTTTAATTAAGGTATTATTGATACACACTCTTATGAAGGTTTCACATGAAGGGTTTTTTTTTTTTACAATTTATTTTAGTATCATTAACCTACAATTACATGAGCAATATTGTGATGATTAAACTACCCCCTTCATCAGGTACCCCCCACC
>JAQQAC010003584.1:22949060-22965744 GCA_029783875.1 Phataginus tricuspis | reverse complement strand
TGTTTTATTCTTCTCAATTTTATTTATTTCTTCTCTGATCTTTATTATGTCTCTCCTTCTGGTAACTTTGGGCCTCATTTGTTCTTCTTTTTCCAATTTCAATAATTGTGTCCTTAGACTGTTCATTTGGGAATGTTCTTCCTTCTTTAAATGGGCCTGGATTGCAATGTACTTTCCTCTTAAGACTGCCTTCGCTGTGTCCCACCGAAGTTGTGGCTTTGTGTTGTTATTGTCATTAGTCTCCATATATTCTTTGATTTCTGTTTTGATTTGGTCATTAGCCATTGATTCATTAGGAGAATGTTGTTAAGTCTCCATGTATCTGTGAGCCTTTTTGATTTCTTTCTGAAATTTATTTCTAGTTTTATACCTTTGTGATCTGAGAAGTTGGTTGGTAAGATTTCAATATTTTTGAATTTACTGAAGTTCTTTTTGTGGCCTAGAATGTGGTCTATTCTGGAAAATGTTCCATGTGCACTTGAGCAGAATGTGTATCCTGCTGCTTTTGGGTGCAGAGTTCTGTAGATATCTGTTAGGTCCATCTGTTCTAGTGTGTTGTTCAGTGCCTCTGTGTCTTTACTTATCCTCTGCCTGGTTGATCTATCCTTTGGAGTGAGTGGCGTGTTAAAGTCTCCTAGAATAATTGCATTGCTGTCTATTTCCTCCTTCACTTCTGTTAGTATTTGTTTCACATATGCTGATGCTCCTGTGTTGAGTGCATATATGTTTATAATGGTTATATTCTTCTTGTTGGACTGACCCCTTTATCATTATGTAATGTCTGTCTTTATCTCTTGCTACTTTCTTCGTTTTGAAGTCTATTTTATCTGATTCAAGTACTGCAACACCTGCTTTTTTCTCTTTGTTGTTTGCTTGAAATATTTTTTTCCATCCCTTCACTTTTAGTCTGTGTATATCTTTGGGTTTGAGGTGAGTCTCTTGTAAGCAGCATATAGATGGGTCTTGCTTTTTTATCCACTCTGTTACTCTGTGTCTTTTGATTGGTGCATTCAGTCCATTTACATTTAGGGTGATTATTGATAGATATGTACTTATTGCCATTGCAGGCTTTAGATTCGTGGTTACCAAAGGTTCAAGGGTTGCTTCTTTACTATCTGAAAATCTAACTTAACTTTCTTGTTAAGTTATTGTGAACGCCGTCTGATGTTTCTTTCTCTCTCCCTTCCTATTCTTCCTCCTCCTTTCTTTATATATTAGGTGTTTTATTCTTTGCCTTTAGTTGGTATTTGGATGGTATGCTTTCTTTGCTATGCTTTTATTTTCTCTGGTGACATCTTTTTAGCCTTACGGGTGTTTCCCTCTAGAGCAGTCCATTTAAGATATCCTGTAGTGGTGGTTTATGGGAGGCAAACTCTCTCAACTTTCTTTTGTCTTGAAATTGTTTAATCCCTCCGTCATATTTAAATGATAATCGTGCTGGATACAATATTCTTGGTTCGAGGCCCTTCTGTTTCATTACATTAAATATATCATGCCATTCTCTTCTGGCCTGTAAGGTTTCTGTTGAGAAGTCTGATGACAGTCTGATGGGTTTTCCTTTGTAGGTGATCTTTTTTCTCTCTCTAGCTGCCTTTAATATTCTGTCCTTGTCTTTGATCTTTGCCATCTTGATTATTATGTGTCTTGGTGTTGTCTTCTTTGGGTCCCTTGTGTTGGGAGACCGTGGACTGTGAGACTATTTCCTTCCCCAGCGTGGGGAAGTTTTCAGCAATTATTTCTTCAAAGACACTTTCTATCCCTTTTTCTCTCTCTTCTTCCTCTGGTACTCCTATAATGCGAATATTGCTCCGTTTCGATTGGTCACACAGTTCTCTTAATATTCTTTCATTCTTAGAGATCCTTTTATCTCTCTCTGCCTCAGCTTCTTTGTATTCCTGGTCCCTGCCTTGCAATTCCTTGATCGTGTCTTGAACCTGATTCAATCTGCTGTTGAGCCCGTCAATGGCTTGTCTCATTTCTGCATTGTCTTTCCTCACTTCCCTCACTTCCTCCCTCAGCTCTTGCACATTTTTCTGTAGATCCATCAGCATGGCTGTGACTTTTATTCTTAATTCTTTTTCTGGAAGACTATGCATGTCCATTCCTTCATCTTCTTTCTCTGTTGTGGTGTTTGTCTGAAGCTTTGTCTGTATCATATTCTTCTGTCTTCTCATGACTATAGAATTTGTTGTTGGTAGCAAGGAGAGATAAGAAAGGAGAGAAAAGAAAAAAAAAGAAATTTCTACTAATAACAAAAAAGTAAAAGGAGAGAGAAAGAAAAGAAAATAAAGAAAAAGAAAAAAGCAGCAACATGTAAAAGAAAACAGCAACAACAACAACAACAAAAAAACAACAACAAAAAAAAAACACCAAAATGCCAACCGGGGGTGGTTTCTGTGTGAATGCTGTAGGTGGCGCTATTGCTCCACTATTCCAGAGCCGTGGCCACGTCACTCCACACGGCCCTTTAAAGCTGTGGCCGGGGTGAGAATGAATCGGAGGCTGTTGAAAGAGGGGGAAAGAAAAAAAGGAAAAGAAAGGGGAGATAAAACAATAACAACAACAACAAAAAAAGGCACTGAGAGTGGGTTCCGCGCGAGTGCTGTAGGTGGTGCTGTTGCTCCCCTATTCCAGCGCCACTCTATAGTTCTGGCTGGGTTGGGAACAATGGGAAGCTGTTGATCTCCGTGGGGGTCTCAATGGCAGGCACCCTTTCCCAGTCGCCAGCCAAGGGGTCCAATGCTCCCCAGGACTCCCAGCGTGCTGGGCTCAGTTTGCAGGGCTATCCGGCCCCTCTACTGAGCTCCTGTCTCTTTAAGACCGCTGAGGTAGAGCTCGCGCTTTTCTTCCCTTTTTTCTCCTTTCTTTTTCCTTCCCAGAGCCTGCCGCAGGCAACTTGCATGTTCCGGGCTATGACCCTGTGCCCTCTGTCTCTCCTATCTCCGCTACACCGCAGGCTGTGTGTTGGCGCTCCCAGCGCAGACTTCCCCTCCCTCCCGGCTCTGAATCCTCTCCTCCCGCTGGAGCGCTGGGGGAGAGGAGCGCTCGGTCCGCTCGCGGCTCCATACCTTACCCGCCTTGCCGGAACTCCCGCTGGAGTGCTGGGGTGGAGGGGCGCTCTGGTCTCGCTGGATCGCGTTTCTGTCCTGACTCGCCGGGTGCCGAGTCCTCTCTCCGGAGTGTCTGGCCGCCGGAGCTCTGGGGGGGGGGGAAGCGCTCGGTCCCACCGGGTCGCTGCTCCGTATCCCTTCCGCCTCACCGGCTGCCAAGTTCTCACAGGTGTAGCTGTCCACTGTGCACTTTCCTGTGTATTCTGGTCTCTCTTTTAGGGATAGTTGTATTTGCTGTATTTTCGTGAATAAATATAATGTTGGGAGGAATTTTTCTGCTGGTCCGTTCACGTTGCCATATTCCCGGAAGTCAGGGTTTTGTTTTTTAAGCAATGAAATAGCCATCGATAGGGGTAGAATTTCAAGATTATTAATCTGGAGGAAAATGCAGGACTGTTTGAAGATGGAACATTGGTGGCAGGGAGAATAATTGAATTGATTTTAATGGTCCCAGCTGGAAAGGATGACAATCTAAATGGCAGTTCCACAGAAAAGAGATTGGTATGGAAGCCACAATTGGCTGAATTTGGTTTATGAGGGAAGGGGAAAAAAAGAAGTTGGAAACATGCTGACTGGTTCTGCTGCTTAACTACTTTTGTTAGTATCATCTCCTTTCCTGTTCATTGGGTACATAGTGTATGTAAGATGCAATTTACTTACATGAATGATATTATAGACTAATATGTGTTATATATACATATATTATTAGATATAATAATTCCTATATCTCCAGAACTTCTCGATTAGCTGTGTCTTATTTGTAGTCCCTCTGACCCTAGTGTTTCCCTTTCTCCATTTTCTCTCACCCATTCTGCTTTTTGATGAACAAGCCATTCTTCAAGATTTAGCTTAGATTCCCCTTACCCCATCCCTGACCGCTGCTTTCTTTCTTTTCCTTTCCTTTCCTTTTATTTTCGATTCCCATAGAATTTGTTCCTATGCTGTAACAATTACTTTTATTGTTTCCTAATTGTTTGCATATTTCCTCTCCAAACTTTTTGGCAACAAAGGGTCACTCTTTAGGTATCAGTAGTGCCTAGCATAGTACCTGAAACAAAGTAGACATTCAGATCATTAATAATGAATTAAAAATAACAGCTACCTATTTCCTACTATCCTAGAGACCATGCTAGAGCTGCTTCCTAGCATGTGGATAAATTACAGTGGTCTAATAATGATTATGCTTACCTGTCTATAATAACTGTGGCATTCGTTTTATTTTGCACATAGTATTTGTGCTTTCTAAATACTGCTTTCATTTGTAGACATCTACATAGAGAAGTTCGGTTGTTCTCCTCCTTTAGCTTCCAGGACTTTTTCTTTAATATGACTCAGCACTTTTAAGCATACCATCCCAGACATGTGCCGTGTCTATTCCTCTCCTGTGGTTTTTTGAGTTCTCCATGATTTTTAAAGTTCTCCTTAAACCTCACACTGACTCTATACATTTTGCTTCTCTCCTTCTTTGGACTTCTGCAGCACTCAGGGCTAGCCCACAGGTTACTGGCTGTACCATGTTAGGCAAATTGTTTCTGCTTTCTCTGAGCTAGTTTCTTCTGGAACATGGGAATAGGGAATAATTCTTCCTTACAGGATTGTTGTTGTGGATGTGTATGGTGATAGCAGAAATATGTCCCTAAATTAAGTCATTCAGAGACTACCTTTATAATTTCTACATTTTTATGTAACATCTTTGCATATATTTAATATTTTTTTCTTAAATTGAGTCACTGCTTTTCTGGTTTCCTTTATAAAAGAAACTTTGTCACTAAATTAAATACCAACATGCTTGCCACTCTATAAATAGAGTATAAACTAAAAATAGGTGTAATAAAAAAGATACTAATCTTTCTAGATCCTGTTGCCAAGCAGAGGCTCTGAGTGTTAAAAAGAGATCAAGGGGGTGGGAGCGGGCATTATGGAGGTTGGTAGTGTTTCTGAACTCTGTATGTTGCAGTGGACATGATGTGGCCATCTGCAGTCACTGTGTAGTTCCACACACTGAATACCTATTTTGCTGATTTATAATTTAATTGCTGCATAAATGCCTTATAATTTCTTTTACTTTAGTTATTTCATCCTTAAGGTATTATACTGGATAAGTTAGAGTTAACTATATTACTAATATTCATTCTTGTACCTAAATTTTATGAACAACCAGCATAATGTAATAGAAAAGTCAGAATCCAGGTTCAAGTCTGTCTTGGAAATTTGTAGTCTGTATGCCTTGGCCAAACCACCGAGCCTAACTTAGCTTTTAGTTTCTTTAAAAATGTTTTCACATGTTTCACTTTATCCCTCCCTTCCCGCCCATCCTCCCCAGTCCCTTTCCCTTTGGTAACTATTAGTCCGTTCTTGGGTTCTGTGAGTCTGCTGCTGTTTTGTTCCTTCAGTTTTTTCTTTGTTCTTATACTCCATAGATGAGTGAAATCATTTAATACTTGTCTTTCTCTGCCTGGCTTATTTCACTGGGCATAATACCCTCCAGCTCTATCCATGTTGTTGCAAATGATAGGATTTGTTTTTTTTATGGCTGAATAATATTCCATTGTGTATATGTACCACCTCTTCTTTATCCATTCATCTACCGATGGACACTTAGGTTGCGTCCATTTCTTGGCTATTGTAAATAGTGCTGCAGTAAACATAGGGGTGCATATGTCTTTTTGAAACTGGGCTGCTGCATTCTTAGGGTAAATTCCTAGCAGTGGAATTCCTGGGTCAAATGGTATTTCTATTTTTGAGTTTTTTGAGGAACTTCGATACTGCGCCACAATGGTTGTGCTAATTTGCATTCCCACCAGCAGTGTAGGAGGGTTCCCCTTTCTCCACATCCTTGCCAACATTTGTTGTTGTTTGTCTTTTGGATGGTAGCCATCCTAACTGGTGTGAGGTGATATCTCATTGTGGTTTTAACTTGCATTTCTCTGATGATTAGCGATGTGGAACATCTTTTCATGTGCCAGTTAGCCAACTGAATTTCTTTGGAGAAGTGTGTGTTCTGATCCTCTGCCCATTTTTTAATTGGATTATTTGCTTTTTGTTTGTTGAGGTGCGTGAGCTCTTTATATATTTTGGTTGTCAACCCTTTATCAGATATGTCATTTATAAAAATATTCTCCCATACTGTAGGATGTCTTTTTGATCTATTGATGGTGTCCTTTGCTGTACAGAAGCTTTTTTTGTTTGATATAGCCCCACTTGTTCATTTTTGCTTTTGTCTCCCTTGCCCAGAGAGATTTGTTCATGAAGAAGTCGCTCATGTTTATGTTCAAGAGATTTTTGCCTACGTTTTTTTCTAAGAGTTTTATGGTTTCATGACTTACATTCAGGTCTTTGATCCATTTTGAGTTTACTTTTGTGTATGGGGTTAGACAGTAGTCCAGTTTCATTCTCTTACATGTAGCTGTCCAGTTTTGCCAACACCAGCTGCTGAAGAGGCTGTCATCTCCCCATTGTACATCTAAGGCTCCTTTATCATATATTAATTGACTGTATATGTTTGGATTAATGTTTGGATTTTCTATTCTGTTCCACTGGTCTGTGGGTCTGTGTTTGTGCCAATACCAAATTGTCTTGATTACTGTGGCTTTGTAGTAGAGCTTGAAGTCAGAGAGCGTAATTCCCTCTGTTTTGTTCCTCCTTCTCAGGATTGTTTTGGCTATTTGGGGTCTTTTGTGGTTCCATATGAATTTTACAATTATTTGTTCCAGTTCATTGAAGAATGCGGTTGATACTTTGATAGGGATTGCGTTGAATCTGTAGATTGCTTTAGGTAGTATAGCCATTTTCACAATGTTTATTTTTCCTAGCCAAGAGCATGAGATGAATTTCCAGTTGTTAGTGTCCCCTTTAATTTCTCTTAGGAGTGTCTTGTGGTTTTCAGGGTATAGGTCTTTCACTTCCTTGGTTAGATTTATTCCTAGGTATTTTATTCTTTCTGATGCAATTGTGAATGGAATTGTTTTCCTGATTTCTCTTTCTGTTAGTTCATCGTTAGTGTATAGGAAAGCAACAGATTTCTGTGTGTTAATTTTGTATCCTGCAACTTTGCTGAATTCAGATATTAGTTCTAGTAGTTTTGGAGTGGAGTCCTTAGGGGTTTTTTATGTACAATATCATGTCATCTGCAAATCCTGACAGTTTGACTTCTTTACCAATCTGGATACCTTGTATTTCTTTCTTTTGTCTGATTGCTATGGTTAGGACCTCCAGTACTATATTGAATAACAGTGGACAGAGTGGGCATCCCTGTCTTGTTCCCAATCTTAGGTGAAAAGCTTTCAGATTCTTGCTGTTAAGTATGATGTTGGCTGTGGGTTTGTCATATATGGCCTTTATTATGTTGTGGTACTTGCCCTCTATACCCATTTTGCTGAGAGTTTTTATCATGAATAGATGTTGAATTTTGTTGAATGCTTTTTCAGCCTCTATGGAGACGATAATGTGGTTTTTATTCTTCTTTTTTTGCTGATGTGGTGATGATGTTGATGGATTTTCAAATGCTGTACCATCCTTGCATCCCTGAGGTGTATCCCACTTGATCATGGTGAGATTATCCTCTTGATGTATTTTTGAATTCGGTTTGCTAATATTTTGTTGAGTATGTTTGCATCTATGTTCATCAGGGATATTGGTCTGTAATTTTCTTTTTTTGTGGTGTCTTTGCCTCGTTTTCATATTAGAGTGATGCTGGCTTCATAGAATGAGTTTGGAAGTATTCCCTCCTCTTCTATTTTTTGGAAAACTTTAAGGAGAATAGGTATTATGTCATCTCTATATGTCTGATAAAATTCAGTGAATCCATCTTTCCCAGGGGCTTGGTTCTTGGATAGTTTTTTTATTACTGATTCAATTTCATTGCTGGTAATTTGTCTGTTTTGATTTTCTGTTTCTTCCTTGGTTAGTCCTGGAAGGTTGTATTTTTATAGGAAGTTTTCCCTTTATTCTAGGTTATCCAGTTTGTTAGCAAATAGATTTTCATAGTATTCTCTAATAATTCTTTGTATTTCTGTAGGGTCTGTCCTGATTTTTCCTTTCTCATTTCTGAGTCTGTTTATGTGTGTAGATTCTCTTTTTCTCTTAATAAGTCTGGCTAAGGGAAGGGTTTATTTATTTTGTTTATTTTTCCCAAGGACCAACTCTTGGTTTCATTGATTTTTGCTATTGTTTTATTCTTTTCAATTTTATTTATTTCTTCTCTGATCTTTATTATGTCCCTCCTTCTGCTGACTTTGGGCCTCATTTGTTAATTTTTTTCCAGTTTCAATAAATGTGACTTTAGAATATTCATTTGGGATTGTTCTTCCTTCTTTGAATAGGGCTGGATTGCTATATACTTTCCTCTTAGAACTGCCTTCGCTGCGTCCCATAGAAGTTGGGGCTTTGTGCTGTTGTTGTCATTTGTCTCCATATATTGCTTGATCTCTGTTTTAATTTGGTCACTGATCCATTGATTATTTAGGAGCATGTTGTTAAGCCTCCATGTGTTTGTGAGCTTTTTTGTTTTCTTTATATAATTTATTTCTAGTTTTATACCTTTGTTATCTGAGAAGTTGATTGGTAGAATTTCAATCTTTTTGAATATTTTGAGGCTCTTTTTGTGTCCTAGTATGTGGTCTATTCTGGAAAATGTTCCATGTGCACTTGAGAAGAATGTGTATCCTGCTGCTTTTGGGTGTAGAGTTCTGTAGATGTCTGTTAGGTCCATGTGTTCTAGTGTGTTGTTCAGTGCCTCTGTGTCCATACTTATTTTCTGTCTGGTTGATCTGTCCTTTGGAGTGAGTGGTGTGTTGACATCTCCTAGAATAAATGCATTGCATTCTATTTCCTCCTTTAATTCTGTTAGTATTTGTTTCACATATGTCGGTGCTCCTGTGTTGGGTGCATATATATTTATAATGGTTATATCCTCTTGTTGGACTGACCCCTTTATCATTATGTAATGTCCTTCTTTATCTCTTGTTACTTTCTTTGTTTTGAAGTCTATTTTGTCTGATATAAGTACTACAACACCTGATTTTTCCTACATATTGTTTGCATGAAAAATCTTTTTCTATCCCTTCACTTTCAGTGTGTGTATGTCCTTGGATTTGAGGTGAGTCTCTTGTAAGCAGCATATAGATGGGTCTTGCTTTTTTATCCATTCTGTTACTCTATATCTTTTGATTGGTGCATTCAGTCCATTTACATTTAGGGTGATTATCGAAAGATATGTACTTATTTCCGTTGCAGGCTTTGGATTCGTGGTTACCAAAGGTTCAGGAGTAGCTTCTTTACTATCTAACCATCTAACTTAACTCTCTTATTAAGCTATTATAAACACAGTCTGATGATTCTTTGTTTCTTTCCCTTCTTATTCTTCCTCCATTCTTTATATGTTAGGTGTTTTATTCTGTACTCTTTTGTGTTTCCTTTGACTGCTTTTGTGCATAGTTGATTTTATTTTTTGCTTTAGTTAGTATTTAGTTGGTTTGCTTTCTTTGCTGTGATTTTATTTTTTCTGGTGACATCTGTTTAGTCTTAGGAGTCCTTCCATCCAGAGAAGTCCCTTTAAAATATCCTGTAGAGGTGGTTTATGGGAGGCAAATTCCCTCAACTTTTGCTTGTCTGGGAATTGTTTAATCCCTCCTTCAAATTTAAATGATTATCGTGCTGGATACGGTATTCTTGGTTCCAGGCCCTTCTGTTTCGTTGCATTAAATATATCATGCCATTCTCTTCTGGGCTGTAAGGTTTCTGTTGAGAAGTCTGATCATAGCCTGATGGGTTTCCCTTTGTAGGTGATCTTTTTTCTCTCTCTGGTTGCCTTTAATACTCTGTTCTTGTCTTTGATCTTTGCCATTTAATTATCATATGTCTTGGTGTTGTCCTCCTTGGGTCCCTTGTGTTGGGAGATCTGCAGAGTTTCATAGTCTGAGAGACTATTTCCTTCCCCAGATTGGGGAAGTTTTCAGCAATTATTTCTTCAAAGACACTTTCTAACCCTTTTCCTCTCTTCTTCTTCTTCTGGTACTCCTATAATGCAAATATTGTTCTGTTTGGATTGGTCACACAGTTCTCTTAATATTCTTTCATTCCTAGAGATCCTTTTATCTCTCTCTGCCTCAGCTTCTCTGTATTCCTGTTCTCTGATTTCTATTCCATTAACAGTCTCTTCCACTTCATCCAGTGTGGTCTTAAATCCTTCCATTTTTTGTTTCATTTCTGTTATCTCCCTCTGGAATTCATCCCTTAGCTCTTGCATATTTCTCTGTAGCTCCATTGGCATGGTTATGACTTTGGTTTTGGATTCTTTTTCAGTATGATTGGTGATTTAGGTCTCACTAGGCCCTCTCTCTGGTGTGTGAGGGATTTTGGACTGAACCAGGTTCTTCTGCCTTTTCATGATGGGAGAAGTGATCGCTGGCAAGTGGCTTGTGTCAGCTGGGAGAACAAAGTCTGTTCTTGCTTCCTGGTCACCTTGCCAGTCTCTGCTTCCTGTGCCGGTCACCCACCAACCAGGAGCAGCCTCTGTTAATCCCCTCTCATGCTGTGGGCAGTGTGGCCCTCAGGGTGGCCTTGGGCACTGGTGGGGGTTGCAGGTGAGCGGTGTGTGTTCTTCTGCGAGAACGGCACCCCTTCGTGCCTTCCAGACTCTGTGCTGGTCTCCTCTGCCTGTGCCGGGCACCCGCACACAGGGAGAACCCTCTGGGTTGATCCCTGAGCTGCCATGGATAGGGCGGCCCTCGAGATGGTCTATGGCACCTGGCGGTGGTTGTAGGTGATCAGTGTTTGTTCACTGCAAGAGCAGAGCCCCTATGTGCCTCCTGGACTCTGCGCTGCCTTCCTCTGTTTGTGCCCGTCAGCCAGGTGCAGGGAGTAGCCTCTGGGTTAATACCCTGAGCGTCCATGGGCCGGTGGCCCTTGGGATGGCCTAGGGCACTTGCGGCAGTTGCAGGCCATCAGCACGTGTTCTCCGCGAGAATAAAGCACCTTTGTGCCTTCTGGTCTCTGCTGTCCTTCCCAGGAAGCTCTTTGCAGGGGACAGCCTCTGTCTGGACTGGTTAGCTGCATGCTGGGACAAGACTCTGTGTGGTTGCTGTGGGTGGGGCTGCTCCCCAGCTGCTGTGCAGCAGTGGTTGGTCAGCTGGTTTGCTTGCAGTTCCAGCAGGGAGGAATGAATGGCGGGCTGCTTATTGCCCTGAGGGGTTTAAGAGCTGCATTGCCACCCAGAGGGTTAGGGCACCTAAAGTTCCTTAAAGTTCCCAGCCTGCTGGGCTGAATGTGCCAGGACCATTTTGTCCACCTGTTAAATCCTTGTCCCTTTAAGACTTTTTAAGCACCTGCTTTTCTTTTGTCCCAGGGAGCTGGCTGTGGGGACCTTTTCACAGTCTTAGTCTCGGATTTTGCTTTTCCGTTTCTCTAATATCCAGTACACCATACAATGTGGGTCTGTGCTCCCGGTGCAGATTTCTACGGCTGGTTGTTTAGCAGTCCTGTGCTTCCACTCCCTCTCTACTCTTATTCTTTTCCTTCTGCTGGTGAGCTGGGGTGGGGGGAGTGCTCAGGTTCCCCTGGGTCACCTCTTTGTATCTTACCCTTTTCGTGAGATGTTGAGTTCTCGCAGATGTAGATGTAGCCTGGCTGGTGTACTGAATCTTCTGGCCACTCTTTTAGGAATAGTTGTACTTGCTGTATTTTCAAAATATATATGGTTTTGGGAAGAGATTTCCATCACCCTACTCACACCGCCATCTTGAGAATCTCCTGTCCTATCACTTTTACCGTGCTATTCTGTTCAGTGACCTGGCCTCCTTGCTGTTCATTAAACATGCTAACACACAGCTGCTTCAGGGTCTTTGCAGTAACTGTTAACTTATACCTAGAATGATGTTCTGCAGAAGAACCTTTTTTAGACTTGATATCTAAACTAGCATCCCCCAAACACATTTATTCTATTCTCTTACTTTGCCTTTTCATGATTTATAACTCCTATCACTCTTGAAATGTTGTTTATTGTTTGTCTCTTCATCACTAACATGTAAGATCCTTGATGGGAGGGGTTTTGTTGCTACATTTCTAGTAATTAGAATATTTTCACATGTATAAGGTGCTCAAAATATATTTATTGAATAAATGTATGAGAAGTACAAATTTTAAAGTACATTACCTTTGAAGACTAACTCATGAGCTCTTCTTCCAGATGTCATTAGCCTCTCAACTTTCACCATCTTCATGACAGTTTATGATCATATATATCTTTATAACACTTCTGCAGAATCCAAGACTGATCCCATGAGACTGAATCACTAGGATAAGTTATGTAACCCAGGAATTTGTAATTTAACAAATATTCCATATGATTCTTTTGATAGACAAATTTAGAAAATACTGGTTTAATGGAAATAGTGCTGAGTGAATGAGTAAATGTGAATGATGATTCAGGGAGTTACCTTTTAACCTTAGTGTATTGATATGAATAAGTTGAATATTTCCCAAAGTGTATATACTATTGAACATAGGATATTTTATGAAAAAATGAATGATCTCTTATGACATTTAAGAGTGCCAAATATTGTTTTGGAGATTAGCTGGGCAACCATTTGCATATTAGTGGGTCTGAGATATTAAACATTATAGAAATCTACCTCTTAAATAGATGCACCACATTTACTTATCATCTCTGCCCTGAAACATTTTCCCACCAAATCCCTGTTGATGTACGTACTAAGGAATATTCACTGTACATGAAGTACAGCCCAAGGCATAGGTGCTGCTACCACAGCTTATTCTCACCAGGTGTTAGCTCTGAATCACTCACATGGAAGATAGTTTGGACTAAACTCTAAATCTCAGCAAAAATTACCTTTTTTAGCAGAAGTATACTCTAAATGTATTTTTTTAAATATGTTTTTTATTAAAGATTCAAATAAGGATCTTTTTAAAAATTTTTATTAAGGTATCACTGATACACACTCTTAGGAAGATATCATATGAAAAACATTATGGTTATTGCATTCACGCATATTATCAAGTGCCCCCCATGCCCTGTTGAAGTCATTGTCCATCAGCCTAGTGAGATGCCAGAGTCACTACTTGTCTTCTCTGTGTTATACACTGTCTTCCCTGTGACCCCACACACACAACATGTGTACCAGTCATAATACCCCTCAATCCCCTTCTCCCTCCCCACCCCAATAACCCCACCCCTTTGATAACCGCTAGTCCCTTCTTGTAGTCTGGGAGTCCGCTGCTGTTTTGTTTCTTCAGTATTGCTTCATTGTTATACTTCACAAATGAGGGAAATCATTTGGTACTTGTCTTTTTCCGTCTGGCTTATTTCACTGACCATAATATCCTCTGGCTTCATCCATGTTGCAAATGGTAAGATTCGTTTCTTTCTCATGGCTGCATAGTATTCCATTGTGTATATGTACCACCTCTTCCATTCATCTACTGATGGACACTTAGGTTACTTCCATATCTTTGCTATTATAAATAGTGCTGTGGTAAACATAGGGGTGCATATGTCTTTTTGAATCTGAGAAGTTGTATTCTTTGGGAAGATTCCAAGGAGTGGGATTCCAGGGTCAAATGGTATTTCTATTTTTAGTTTTTTGAGGAACCTCCATATTGCTATCCACAATGGTTGAACTAGCTTACATTCCCACAAACTGTGTAGGAGGGTTCCCTTTCTCCACATCCTCGCCAGCTTTCATTGTTCCTTTTCTATGTTGGCCATCCTAACTGGTGTGAGGTGATATCTCGTGGTTTTAATTTGCATTTCCCTGATAATTAGCAATGAGGAGCATCTTTTCATGTGCTTGTTGGCCATCTGAATTTCTTCATTGGAGAATTGTCTCTTCATATCTTCTGCCCATTTTGTGTTTGGGTTATTTGCAATTTGGGTGTTGAGGTGTGTGAGTTCTTTATATATTTTGGATGTTAACCTCTTGTTGGATATGTCGTTTACAAATATATTCTCCCATACCATAGGATGCCTTTTGTTCTGTTGATGGTGTCCTTTGCCATACAGAAGCTCTTTAGTTTGATGTAGTCCCATGAGTTCGTTTTTACTTTTGTTTACCTCGCTCAAGGAGATGCATTCAGGAAGAAGTTGCTCATGTTTATATTCAGGAGATTTTTGTGTATGTTGTCTTCTAAGAGTTTTATCGTTCCATGACTTACATTCAGGTCCTTGATCCATTTCGAGTTTACTTTTGTGTATGGGGTTAAACAGTAATCCAGTTTCATTCTCTTGCATTTAGCTGTCCAGTTTTGCCTACACCAGCTTTTGAAGAGGCTGTCATTTCCCCATTGAATGTCTATAGCTCCTTTGTCATATATTAATTGCCCATATATGGTTGTGTTTATATCTGGGCTCTCTAGTCAGTTCCATTGGTCTATTGTTCTGTTCTTGTGCCAGTACCAAATTGTCTTGATTACTGTGGCTTTGTATTAGAGCTTGAAGTTGGGGAGTGTAACCCCCCAGCTTTATTCTTCCTTCTCAGGATTGCTTTGGCTATTCAGGGTCTTTTATCGTTCCATATGAATTTTAGAATGATTTGCTCTGGTTCATTGAAGAATGTTGTTGGTATTTTGATAGGAATCGCATTGAATCTCTAGATTGCTTTAAGTATGATGGCCATTTTGACAATATTAATTCTTTCTATCCATGAGCACAGGATGTGTTTCCATTTATCATTATCTTCTTTAATTTCTCTCATTTGTGTCTTGTAGTTTTCAGAGTATAGGTGTTTCACTTCCTTGGTTAAGTTTATTCCAAGGTATTTTATTCTTTTTGATGCCAATTGTGAATGGAATTGTTTTCCTGATTTCTCTCTCTGCTAGTTCATTCTTAGTGTATAGGAATGCAAGAGATTTCTGTGTATTAATTTTGTGTCCTGCAACTTTGCTGAATTCAGGTGTTAGATCTAGTAGTTTTGGAGTGGATTCTTTAGGGTGTTTTATGTACAATATCATATGTCATCTGCAAACATGGACAGTTTAACATCTTCCTTGCCAATCTGGATGCCTTTTATTTCGTTGTGTTGTCTGATTGCCATGGCTAGGACCTCCAGAACTATGTTGAATAAAAGTGGAGAGGGTGTCATGTTCCCTATCTTAAAGGAAAGGTTTTCAGCTTTTCACTGTTAGGTATGATGTTAGCTGTGGGTTTGTGATATATGGCCTTTATTATGTTGAGGTACTTACCCTCTATACCCATTTTGTTGAGAGCTTTCA
Organism: Phataginus tricuspis; assembly: GCA_029783875.1. Classification (NCBI taxonomy): domain Eukaryota; kingdom Metazoa; phylum Chordata; class Mammalia; order Pholidota; family Manidae; genus Phataginus; species Phataginus tricuspis. The sequence goes on along the minus strand of JAQQAC010003584.1, from coordinate 22,950,409 downwards.
ATTCATGTTGAATTTTGTCGAATGCTTTTTTGACATCTATGGGAATAATCATGTGGTTTTTGTCCTTCTTTTTGTTGATGTGGTGGATGATGGTGATAGATTTTTGAATGTTGTACCATCCTTGCAGCCCTGGAATAAATCCTACTTGATTATGGTGGATGATTTTTTTAATATATTTTTTAATTCGGTTTGCTAATATTTTATTTAGTATTTTTGCATCTATGTTCATCAAGGATATTGGTCTGTAATTTTCTTTTTTGTGGTGTTTTTACCTGCTTTTGATATTATTGTGATGGAGGCCTCATACAATGAGTTTGGAAGTATTCCCTCTTCTACTTTATGAGAACTTTAAGGAGGATGGGTATTAGGTCTTCACTAAATGTTTGAAAAAATTCAGCAGTGAAGCCATCTTGTCCAGGGATTTTTTGGTTTTGTTGGTTTTGCTCGTAGGTAGTTTTTTTTTTTTAACAATTTATTTTGGTATCATTAATCTACAGTTACATGAGCACTATTATGGTGATTAAACTACCCCCTTCCTCAGGTCCCCACCACCAACCCTATTACAGTCACTGTCCATCAGCATAGTGAGATAAGAATCACTACTTGTCTTCTCTGAGTTATACAGTCCTCTCCGTGCCCCACCACCTTAGGTCTGCTAATCGTAATGCCCCTTCTACCCTCTTATCCCTCACTTCCCGCCCTTCTTCCCCAGTCCCTTTCCCTTTGGTAACTATTAGTCCATTCTTTGGTTCTGTGAGTCTGCTGCTGTTTTGTCCCTTCAGTTTTTTTCTTTGTTCTTATACTCCACATATGAGTGAGATCATTTGATACTTGTCTTTTTTGGCTTGGCTTATTTCACTGAGCATAATACCCTCTAGCTCCATCCATGTTGTTGCAAATGGTAGGATTTGTTTTCTTCTTATGGCTGAATAATATTCCATTCTGTATATGTACCACATCTTATTAATCCATTCATCTACTGATGGACACTTAGGTTGCTTCCATTTCTTGGCTATTGTGAATAGTGCTGCAATAAACATAGGTGTGCACCTGTCTTTTTGAAACTGGGCTGCTGCATTCTTGGGGTAAATTCCTAGGAGTGGGATTCCTGGGTCAAATGGTATTTCTATTTTGAGTTTTTTGAGGAACCTCCATACTGCTTTCCACAATGGTTGAACTAAATTGCATTCCCATCAGCAGTGTAGGAGGGTTCCCTTTTCTCCACATCCTCGCCAACATTTGTTGTTGTTTGTGTTTTGGATGTTGGCCATCCTCACTGGTGTGAGGTGATATCTCATTGTGGTTTTAATCTGCATTTCTCTGATGATTAGCGATGTGGAGCATCTTTT
>JAQQAC010003584.1:22905021-22948960 GCA_029783875.1 Phataginus tricuspis | reverse complement strand
AAATGCAGATTAAAACCACAATGAGATATCACCTCACACCAGTGAGGTGATATCTCATTGTGGTTTTAATCTGCATTTCTCTGATGATTAGCGATGTGGAGCATCTTTTAATGTGCCTATTGGCCATCTGAATTTCTTCTTTAGAGAAGTGTCTATTCATGTCCTGTGCCCATTTCTTAATTGGGTTATTTGCTTTTTGTTTGTTAAGGTGCGTGAGTTCTTTGTATATTTTGGATGTCAACCCCTTATCAGATACATCATTTATGAATATATTTTCCCATATTGTAGGATGTCTTTTTGTTCTACTAATGGTGTCCTTTGCTGTACAGAAGCTTTTCAACTTGATATAGTCCCATTTGTTCATTTTTGCTTTTTTTTCCCTTGCCTGGGGGGATATGTTCATGAAGAAGTCGCTCATGTTTATGTCCAAGAGATTTTTGCCTATGTTTTTTTCTAAGAGTTTTATGGTTTCGTGACTTACATTCAGATCTTTGATCCACTTTGAGTTTACCTTTGTGTATGTGGTTACACAGTAGTCCAGTTTCATTCTCTTACATGTAGCTGTCCAGTTTTTCCAACACCAGCTACTGAAGAGGCTGTCATCTCCCCATTGTATATCCAAGGCTCCTTTATCAAATATTAATTGACTGTAGGTGTTTGGGTTAATGTTTGGATTTTCTATTCTGTTCCACTGGTCTGTGGGTCTGTTTTTGTGTCAGTACCAAATTGTCTTGATTACTGTGGCTTTGTAGTTGAGCTTGAAGTCAGGGAGTGTAATTCCCCCTGTTTGATTCCTCCTTCTCAGGATTGCTTTGGCTATTCGGGGTCTTTTCTGGTTCCATATGAATTTTAGAATTATTTGTTCCAGTTCATTGAAGAAAGCTGTTGGTAGTTTGATAGGAATTGCATTGAATCTGTAGATTGCTTTAGGTAGTATAGCCATTTTGACAATATTTATTCTTCCTAGCCAAGAGCATGGGATGCATTTCCATTTGTTAGTGTCCTCTTTAATTTCTCCTAGGAGTGTCTTGTAGTTTTCAGAGTACAGGTCTTTCACTTCCTTGGTTAAGTTTATTCCTAGTTTTTTTATTCTTTTAGATGCAATTGTGAATGGCATTGTTTTTCTGATTTCTCTTTCTGTTAGTTCATCGTTAGTGTATAGGAAAGCAACAGATTTCTGTGTGTTAATTTTGTATCCTGCAACTTTGCTGAATTCAAATATTAGTTCTAGTAGTTCTGGAGTGGAGTCTTTAGGGTTTTTTATGTACAGTATCATGTCATCTGCAAATAGTGACAATTTGACTTCTTCTTTACCAATCTGGATGCCTTGTATGTTTTTGTTTTGTCTGATTGCCGTGGGTAGGACCTCCAGTACTATGTTGAATAACAGTGGAGAGAGTGGGCACCCCTGTCTTGTTCCCGATCTTAGATGAAAAGCTTTCAGCTTCTCGCTATTGAGTATGATGTTAGCTGTGGGTTTGTCATATATAGCCTTTATGATGTTGAGGTACTTGCCGTCTATACCCATTCTGTTGAGAGTTTTAATCATGAATGGATGCTGAATTTTGTCAAATGCTTTTTCAGCATCTATGGAGATGATCATGTGGTTTTTGTTCTTCTTTTTATTGATGTGATGGATGATGTTGATGGATTTTCGAATGTTGTACCATCCTTGCATCCCTGGGATGAATCCCACTTGATCATGGTGTATGATCCTCTTGATGTATTTTTGAATTCGGTTTGCTAATATTTTGTTGAGTATTTTTGCATCTACGTTCATCAGGGATATTGGTCTGTAATTTTCTTTTTTAGTGAGGTCTTTGCCCGGTTTTGGTATTAGAGTGATGCTGGCTTCATAGAGAGAGTTTGGAAGTATTCCCTCCTCTTCTATTTTTTGGAAAACTTTAAGGAGAATTGGTATTATTTCTTCTCTATATGTCTGGTAGAATTCAGAGGTCAATTCATCAGGTCCGGGGGTTTTGTTCTTGGGTAGTTTTTTGATTACCGATTCAATTTCGTTGCTGGTGATTGGTCTGTTTAGTTTTTCTGTGTCCTGCTTGGTGAGTCTTGGAAGGCTGTATTTTTCTAAGAAGTTTTCCAATTTCTTTTAGGTTTTGGAGCTTGTTAGCATACAGATGCTAGTAATATTCTCTTATAATTCTTTGTATTTCTGTCGGGTCTGTCATTATTTTTCCTTTCTCATTTCTGATTCTGTTTATGTGTGTGGATTCTCTTTTTCTCTTAATGAGTCTGGCTAGGGATTTATCTATTTTGTTTATTTTTTCAAAGAACCAGCTCTTGGTTTCATTGATTTTTTCTTTTGTTTTATTCTTCTCAATTTTATTTATTTCTTCTCTGATCTTTATTATGTCTCTCCTTCTGGTGACTTTGGGCCTCATTTGTTCTTCTTTTTCCAATTTCAGTAATTGTGTCTTTAGACTGTTCCTTTTGGAATGTTCTTCCTTCTTTAAATAGGCCTTGATTGCAATATACTTTCCTCTTAGAACTGCCTTTACTGCATCCCACAGAAGTTGTGGCTTTGTGTTGTTGTTGTCATTAGTCTCCATATATTCTTTGATTTCTGTTTTGATTTGGTCGTTAACCCATTGATTCATTAGGAGAATGTTGTTAAGTCTCCATGTATTTGTGAGCCTTTTTGATTTCTTTCTAAAATTTATTTATATTTTTATACCTTTGTGATCTGAGAAACTGGTTGGTAGGATTTCAATATTTTTGAATTTACTGAGGTTCTTTTTGTGGCCTAGAATGTGGTCTATTCTGGAAAATGTTCCATGTGCACTTGAGAAGAATGTGTATCCTGCTGCTTTTGGGTGCAGAGTTCTGTAGATATCTGTTAGGTCCATCTGTTGTAGTGTGTTGTTCAGTGCCTCTGTGTCTTTACTTATCCTTTGCCTGGTTAATCTATCCTTTGGAGTGAGTGGTGTGTTAAAGTCTCCTGGAATATTTGCATTGCTGTCTATTTCCTCCTTCACTTCTGTTAGTATTTGTTTCACATATGCTGACGCTCCTGTGTTAGGTTCATATATGTTTATAATGGTTATATCTTCTTGTTGGACTGACCCCTTTATCATTATGTAATGTCTGTCTTTATCTCTTGCTACTTTCTTCGTTTTGAAGTCTATTTTATCTGATACAAGTACTGCAACATCTGCTTTTTTCTCTTTGTTGTTTGCTTGAAATATTTTTTTCCATCCTTCACTTTTAGTCTGTGTATATCTTTGGGTTGAGGTGAGTCTCTTGTAGGTAGCATATAGATGGGTCTTGCTTTTTTATCCACTCTGTTACTCTGTGTCTTTTGATTGGTGCATTCAGTCCGTTTACATTTAGGGTGATTATTGATAGATATGTACTTATTGCCATTGCAGGCTTTAGATTCGTGGTTACCAAAGGTTCAAGGGTTGCTTCTTTACTATCTGAGAATCTAACTTAACTTTCTTGTTAAGTTATTGTGAACGCTGTCTGATGTTTCTTTCTCTCTCCCTTCCTATTCTTCCTCCTCCTTTCTTTATATATTAGGTGTTTTATTCTTTGCCTTTAGTTGGTATTTGGATGGTCTGCTTTCTTTGCTATGCTTTTATTTTCTCTGGTGACATCTTTTTAGCCTTAGGGGTGTTTCCCTCTAGAGCAGTCCGTTTAAGATATCCTGTAGTGGTGGTTTATGGGAGGCAAACTCTCTCAACTTTCTTTTTTCTGGAAATTGTTTAATCCCTCCGTCATATTTAAATGATAATCGTGCTGGATACATTATTCTTGGTTCAAGGCCCTTCTGTTTCATTACGTTAAATATATCATGCCATTCTCTTCTGGCCTGTAAGGTTTCTGTTGAGAAGTCTGATGACAGTCTGATGGGTTTTCCTTTGTAGGTGATCTTTTTTCTCTCTCTAGCTGCCTTTAATACTCTGTCCTTGTCTTTGATCTTTGCCATCTTGATTATTATGTGTCTTTGTGTTGTCTTCTTTGGGTCCCTTGTGTTGGGAGATCTGTGGGCCCCCGTGGACTGCGAGACTATTTCCTTCCCGAGTGTGGGAAAGTTTTCAGCAATTATTTCTTCAAAGACACTTTCTATCCCTTTTTCTCTCTCCTCTTCCTCTGGTACTCCTATAATGTGAATATTGTTCCGTTTGGATTGGTCACACAGTTCTCTTAATATTCTTTCATTCTTAGAGGTCCTTTTATCTCTCTTTGCCTCAGCTTCTTTGTATTCCTGTTCCCTGTTTTGTATTTCATTGATAGTTTCTTGAACCTGATTCAGTCTGCTGTTGAGCCTGTCGATGGCTTGTCTCATTTCTGCTTTGTCTTTCCTCATTTCCTCCCTCAGCTCTTGCACATTTGTTGTAGATCCGTCAGCGTGGCTATGACTTTTATTCTGAATTCTTTTTCAGGAAGACTGTGCAAGTCCATTCCTTCAGATTCTCTCTCAGGGGTGTGTTTGTCTGAAGTCTTGTCTGTATCATATTCTTCTATCTTCTCATGACTATAGAGTTTGTTGTTGGTAGTTGTCACGTATGTCAACTGGGCTGTTTATGACTTTAAAAAGGAAAGAGAAGAAAGGAGAGAAAAAGAAGAAGAAGAAAAAAATACTACTAATAAGAAAAAAGTAAAAAGAGTTAGAGAAAAAGGAAAAGAAAGGAAAGAAAAAGAAAAAGCAGCAACAACCTAAAAAAAAAAAAATGCCTACCGGGTGTGGGTTCTGTGTGAATGCTGTAAGTGGCACTGTTGCTCCTCTATTCCAGAGCCGTGGCCGCGCCGCTCTGCAAGACCCTTTATAGCTCTGGCTGGGGTGGGATCGAATGGGAGCCTGTTGATCTCTGTGGGAGTCTTAAGCGCGGCCACCCTTTCCCAGTTGCCAGCTAAGGGGTCCGAAGCTCCCCAGGAGTCCCAGCCTGCTGCCACGGAGATCTGGCCCCTCCACTGGGCACTTGTCTCTTTAAGACCGCTGGAAAAAAGCGCGCGCTTGTCTTCCTGTTTTTTTTTCTTTTTTATTTCCCTTTCTTTTTCCTTCCCGGAGCCTGCTGCAGGCAACTGGCACATTCCCTACTGTGACCCTGCGCCCTCTGTCTCTCAAATCTCCGCTACACCGCGCGTTGTGTGTCGGCGCTTCCGACGCAGACTTCCACTCCCTTCTGGCTCTGAATCCTCTCCTGCCGGTGCGTTGTGGTGAGGGAGCGCTTGGTTCCCGCCGGGTCGCGGCTCTGTATCCTACCCGCCTCGCCGGGTGCCAAGTCCTCTATCAGGTGTAGCTACCCTCCAGAGCTCTGGAGTGGGCGAGTGCTCGGGTCCCACCCGGTCGGGGCTCCGTATCTTACCCGCCTCACCGGGTGCCGAGTCCTCTCTCAGGTGTAGCTGCACGCTGTGCCCTTTCCTGTGTATTCTGGTCTCTCTTTTAGAAATAGTTGTATTTGCTGTGTTTTCGTGAATAAATATAATGTTGGGAGGAATTTTTCTGCCGGTCTGTTCACGTTGCCATCTTCCCGGAAGTCCTCTTAGGTAGTTTTTTGATTACCAATTCAATTTCATTCCTCAATTTTAGTCTGTGTATGTCCTTGGGTTTTGAAGTGAGTCTCTTGTAGGCAGCATGTAGATCAGTCTTGTTTTTTTATCCATTCATTGACTCTGTGTCTTTTCATTGGTGCATTCAGACCATTTACATTTAGGGTAATTATCGATAGGTGTGTAGTTATTGGCATTGCAGGCTTTAGATTCATCATTTCCAAAGTTTCAAGGTTATCTTCCTTACTATCCAAGAGTCTAACTTAACTCACTTAGTATACTATTACAAATGCAATCTGAAAGGTTTTTTTTCTCCTCCTTTTTCTTACTCCTCCATTTTTTATATATTAGGTATCATATTCTGTACACTTTGTCCCTTGACTGACTTTGAGGGTATTTGATTTAATTTTGCATTTGCTTAGTAATTAATCTACTTTGTTTACTGTGCTTTTATTACCCCTGGTGACAGCTGTTAACCTTAGGAACACTTCCTTCTATAGCCCTGAGTTCTTGAATGTTTTTCTGTGCCTCCATAAGCATCTTTATGATTTTTATTTTGAAATCTCTTTCAGGAAGATTGATGAGATTGGTTTCATTTGACTTTTTCTGGTGTTTGTAGGAGTTTGGTTTGAACCAGGTTCCTTTGATGTTTCGTATTTGTAAGTGGTGCCCTCTAGTGCCCAGAAGCTCTACTCTCTGGAGCTGCTCAGCCCCTGGAGCAATGTCGGGGGTCGCTGGGGAGTGGTGTTGGTACCTGGGGGGAGGAAAGAGCTGTTCCCTGCTTGCTGGCTGCTATGCCTGTCTCCATTGCCAGAACAAGTGCACCGAATGCACAGGTGTAAGCCTCTATGATTTGCAATTGTAGTTGCTGTAGGCGTGGCTTCCCTCTGGTTGACGTGATGCCCAGGCAGGGGCTGCCAGTTTGTGAGCCAGGGCCATGCTGGCCAGGAGGAAGGCGCAGCCGGCTGTGTATCACAGTGGGGGGCTTGTATATCACCTTGGAGCTCTGTGTCCAGCCAAGTGGTTGGAGCGCCTGAAGGGCCTGAAAGTTCCCAACCTGCTGGGCAGAGTGCACACAGACAATTTTGTCTACCTCTCCTTTCTCCTGAGCAGTAATCTCTGTGCAGTCCTTGCCCCTTTAGTCGCCCTGTTGCTGTTAGGAAGTCTCTCAGACTGCCCGCCTTTCTTTTGTCCCAGAGCAGCCAGATATGGATCCCTGCTTTCCACAGGTGGCTGGAATCTCAGTCTCTCCAGGTATTCTGCCTGTCTTAGCTTTCCAACCGTACTAATAATCAGAGCACCATGTAATGTAGGTTTGTGCTCCCAGAGCAGATCTCCATAGCTAAGTCTTCAACAGTGCCAGGCCTCCACTCCCTCCCCGCTCTGTTTCTCTTCCTCCCAGCAGTGAGCTGGGGTGAGGGAAGGACTTGGGCCCCACCAAGCCCCAGCTTTGGTATGTTATCATGTTCCGTGAGGTTTGTTCTTTTCTCCAAGTGTATGCAGTCTTGTGCAGCCTTCTTTCCTGTTGCTCTTTCAGGATTTGTTGTAGTAATTATATTTTCGTATTATATGTGGTTTTAGGAGGAGGGCTCTGTCTCACCTCTCATGCTGCCATCTTTCATCCTAGAATGCATATGTCTTTTTGACTCTGATATCTTGTTTCCTTTGGGTAAATTCCTAGGAGTGGAATTCCTGGGTCAAATGGTATTTCTATTTTTAGTTTTTTGTAGAACCTCCATATTGCTTTCCACAATGTTTGAACTTATTTACATTCCCACCAACAGTGTAGGAGGGTTCCCTTTTCTCTGCATCCTCGCCAGCGCTGGTTGTCACTTGTGTTTTCTATGTTGGTCATCCTAACTGGTGTGAGGTGATATATCAATGTGGTTTTAATTTGCATTTCTCTGATAATTAGCAATGAGGAGCATCTTTTCATGTGGCTGTTGACCATCTGAATTTCTTCTTTGGAGAAATGTTTGTTCATATCCTACACCCATTTTTTAATTGGGTTATTTGCTTTTTGGGTGTTGAGGTGTGTGAATTCTTTATATATTTTGGATGTTAACCCTTTGTCCCTTATGTCGTTTACAAATATTCAAATAAGGATCTTCTGACTCTACTTTATGGGGCAGTCTATTAACATAAAAACTAATGATAGTAACTTTTTGTGTGTGTTGCTTTTACATTGCCATCTTACTGTTTAATTACTTAGCCTAAAATTGCCTGATGATTTTCACCCATCTATTTATTTAAATCCCATTAATTACATGTAAATTTTTTTCTAAGTCTACCTAGTTTCATTGCAGGAAGTTCAAAATCTATATAAAGAGGATAGGCTTTTCAAATTTTAACCCATTTCAACTTGTTTTCCCACCAAAATGAGAACCTACCCATGTAGTAAGGCAGAATCTAATAAATGTGAGTGTTAGAGTAATTGTCTTTGGTTCCATCTTTAATCAGCTTTGCCTGATTTCTGAGTCAAAATAGTTTCTTATGCTGATGCTGCTTTGGTTCTTTCGAAGTTGGAGTCCAGAAAATTAGGAACGTGTCAAGAGTGGTGCTTTCAGGTGTTTAGCATCCCGAAGTAGTTTTTGTGGTATAGGTAGTTTTTGTGTATCTAGGCAATGTAGACAGTAGTGTAAGAAGCTAGTTCTCCTGACACATGCACACTTGGTCATGCCTCCTTCCTTTTCTAAGCAATTAGGCAAGTTTCCACTGTTACAATTTTATGAAAGTATTGATTCTATCTTTCAAAGGACTAAAATATTCATTAGTTTTAGGTGCAAGGTTCAGACTAGCCTTTATTTTCTTCAAATTCTTGTCAAGAGTGACAGATGAAATGATAACCAAAGGAAATTCAGAAAAAGACTATTGCTATGGGCAAACTAAAGGAGATAAGACTTTTCAGAAAAACTATTTTCAGAGGCAGTTTTGCATGTGAGCACCACCACAATCATTTTTCTTTCTCTGTTCTCTTAAGGCACATACCAAGACACTAAATAATATCTCTATTCTTTACCACTTTCCCCAAATAAATTAAGTATATTGAGCAAGTGCCTGTTTGTAAAACTGCTATATTGTTACTGTTACAAGGAAATATTTTTGGTTCATTTCTCTGATTGCATTAATCTATTGTGAAAAGTATATGTTTCTGTTTTGTATTTGAACTCCATTTTGACTGGCAGAGTATCAGAAGCTTTTGAATATAATGTGGTTACATTATGACCTAGGAGAAACTTAATTTATGAAAGCCATTGATGGTAAAAAGAGTTACATTATTGGCAAATTGTTTCTATTACAGGAAGTAATCTTGTTAGACTTTATTTCATTTTGAGTAATATTTAGGACAACTCCCAGTCTTAGGCAAACTTGGGTGTGTTTTCAGTGACACAGGCAGGAAAAATGTTAAATGGGTGAGTTCAGTCAGGACAATAGAAGGCTGCCCAGACATACCTCAGAGTAGTGTTATCATGTTAACTACACAGTTTGGATTGCATACCCGGAAACTACTCAGGTTAATCCCATTTACCAGTTGTGATTTTTTCAAGCATAGCTAGTTTCAGTCTTGTGGAATAAGACTGTTGACTCTTAGATTTGCCCTTGTTTCAGCTTTTACATACACTATTGAAACATTTATGGGTTCTTGGAGGTTAGTCTTCAGATTACCAAATCAAGTAGAGATTGCCCTGTATTCTTTAATTATAATAAATAGAAATAAAAAATGTAAGTTGAACTTGTAGGGAACTACACAAAAGACATTTCTAATCATCTGAAGTATAAGAGGTTGTTTAAAGGAAAAGTCCTGGCTTGACTAGGCAATGCACATACATGTGTGCACTAGTCAGAAGGCAATGAAGTATATTACACCGTATAAAAGGAGGTAATTCTATTTCAGAAAAAGAAGTCATTTATATTCCCCCCTTCTAAAATCATACCTATTCAGCCTGAGTTATCTGAGCTGTTTTTCTATTTTTATTCATAGATACATTCTCTGGCAATACTAGATAACTTGCTTTTGGCTATTGTACTTTGTTTTAGAGCAAGAAAATTTACAATTACAGAATATTGAGAAGCATGTGCATAGGTTCTCAAAACATCAAGACTCTATCTCTAATCTTTCTCTTTTGTCAATAGCATGATGTGTCTGGCTATTCATTAACCCAAGCATTTAACTTCTCAACTATAAATACTAAGCTCCAAGTTTGCCAACTGTGTTCTGGTCTATCAAACCTGAGATATTGGCATCATATTCCGAGATATATCTAGGAATCAGAATCCTGAGAAGAGTTGTTGGATGGTTTTAGGGAGAAAAATGGGTAAGGCTGATATCTACTCTCCATCTTTTCCTTTAGAATCACTAGAGTAGATCTAGATGATGACCAAAATTCTTCAAGTTCTAAACTTCAATGCTTCTTTCTCTACTCTTCCTTCCATGCTTACAAACAGGTCTGTTTCTCTATAATAATAGGACCTAGTTTTTCCTCTACATGAGAGAGAAAGAGAGAGCTCTAATATAGTACTAACAGTACTATAGAACTATTATTCCTGCTTTATATTACGCATGAGAACAGCCCACATTCTTTAGGTAGCAAGTTAAGATGAGTTTAAATTAAAAACTGGGAATTCACATTAATACACAGAAATCTGTTGAATTCCTATATACTAACAATGAACTAGCATAAAGAGAAACCAGGAAAACAATTCCATTTACAACTGCATCAAAAAGAATAAAATATCTAACCTAGTAGGTGAATAAACCTAACCAAGGATATGAAAGACCTATACTCTGAAAACTATAAGACACTCATGAGAGAAATTAAAGAAGACACCAATAAATGGAAATCTATCCCATGCTCATGGATACTAAGAAATAATATTGTCAAAATGGCCATCTTGCCCAAAGTAATTCACAGATTGAATGCAATCCCTTTCAGAATACCAGCAGCATTCTTCAGTGAACAAGAATAGTTCTAAAATTCATACAGAACCACAAAAGACCCTGAATAGCCAAAGCAATCCTAAGGAAAAAAACCTGGGGGTATTGTATTCCCTGACATCAAGCTATACTACAAAGCTACAGTAATCAAAAAACTGTGCTACTAGTACAAGAACAAACCCATAGATCAATGGAATAGAATAGAGAGCCCAGATATAAACCCACACATATATGGTCAATTAATATACAATAAAGGAGCCATAAATATACAATGGGGAAAAGGCAGCCTCTTCAATAACTGGTATTGGGAAAACTGGATAGCTATGTGCAAGAGAATGAAATAGGATAGCTGTCTAACTCCATGCACAAAAGTAAACTTGAAATTGATCAAAGACCTGAATGTAAGACATGAAACCATAAAACTCTTAGAAGAAAACATAGGCAAAAATCTCTTGAACATTAGTATGAGCAGTTTTTTCCTGGACATATCTCCTCAGGCAAGGGAAAAACAAAAGCAAATATGAACAAGTGGGACTACAACAAACTAAAAAGCTTCTGAACGGCAAAGGACACCATCAGCAGAACAAAAAGGCACCCTACAGTATGGAAGAATATATTTATAAATGATTTGTCCAATAAGGGACTAACATCCAAAATATATAAAAATTCATATGCCTCAACACCAAAGAAACAAACAACCTGATTAAAAAAATGGGTGGAGGTCATCAAGAGACATTTCTCCAAAGAAGAAATACAGATAGCCAACAGGCATATGAAAAAATGATTCACATCACTAATCATCAAGGAAATGCAAGTCAAACCACAATGAGGTATCACCTCACACCAGGTAGAATGGGCACCATCCAAAAGACAAGAAATAACAAGTGTTGATGAGGATGTGGAGAAATAGGAACCCATCTACACCATTCAGAGGAATGTAAATTGATGCAGCTGTTGTGGAGAGAAAGTAGTATGGAGTTTCCACAAAAAGCTAAAAATAGAAATACCATTCAACCCAGTAATTCCACTGATAGGAATTTACCATAAGAAAACAAAATCCCTAATCCAAAAACACATATACATCCCTATGTTTATCACATATTATTTATGTAACCAAGATATGGAAGCAACCTAAGTGTCCATCAATAGATGAATGGATAAAGAAGATGGTCATACATATACACAGTGCAATATTATTCAGGCATAAAAAGAGAAGAAATCCTGCTATTTGCAACAACATGGATGGATCTAGAGGGTATTGTGCTCAGTGAAATAGGCCAGATGGATAAGGCAACTACCATATTTCACTTATTTGTGGAATCAAAAAACAAAGCAAAACAGAATGAATAAACAGCAGTAGACTCATAGATGCTGAGAAGTGACTAGTGGTTACCATGGGGGTGGGGATGGGATGGTGGATGGGGACAGTGACGGGGATAAAGGGACACAAAAATTCTCAATCATAATATAAGTTGGTCATGGGGATAGTAGTATAGAATGGAGACTATAACCAGTGACTCTGTAACATCTTTCTATGTTGACAGTAACTGCACTAGTTGGGGTGAAGATTTAATAATGTAGGTAACTATTGAAACACTGTGTAGTATATTTGAAACGGATATAAGATTGTATATTAATGATACTTCAGTAAAAATTACTGGGAATTCACTTGCTAGTATGTTGGGGAAAATATGTTAAAAAGTAAGATTGTAGAATAGAAATTGAAAAGGATTTCTCTTTTTCAAAAAAAATTAAGAAAGAAAATCTGAAAATATATCTTTAAATGTTCACATAACATTTAAAACTTCAGTTGTAGTAATCAGGTTTCTACCTTCCTCCTTGATTAGAGTGTAGAATATATTCTAGTATATACATCAGAAAACAATTTAAGCATTCTCATTGGTTCTTTCTGTCTGGGATGCTTAAAGTGTTAGGTTTATTTAAGTTATATAAAAACATAAACACCATGGAAATTATTATTTGAATTTTGTTGAAAACAGTAATTCTTAAGGTTTCTTTTGCAACTTGGATATCTTAGGCAATTTGAAGCATATAAATTCCTTTTCAGAATAATGTTTTTAAATGTGTCAAATAATACACACACATATATAGGATTAAAAAGAACCCTATTATACTAAAATACAGTTATCAAAATACTGAATTTGTGACCTAATAATGTTAAGTGCTTTATCAATGCATTGAGTAAGATATAACAGCGATTCTAGTAATTACCATAAATTCAAAGTCATATTGAATTTAAAAGAGATATATGCAACAATTATGATATAAAATATCAGATATTGTTTTAAAAAATCACAAGTACTTTTATGTAGTTTGTTGCCTACATTGTATTTGGAGAAAATGCTAAACTTGAATTAGGTTAGAGGAAGTCAACACGTTGACTTATTTTCCCATTGCTCATAGACCCCATACTCTAAGATTATTTTTATTCCCAGGCACATTCAAGAAAGCCAGATGTAATCCTTAGTATCTCAGGCAACTTTATCTTTGAGGGAAGTGGAGCTCAGAGTGTTTTCCATATTTAGTCCTTAATGCTTTTCAAGCTTTTAAAATAAGCAAGTGGTTGGTTGTTAAATGATGATGATCAATATCTCTTGCATTAGGAACTTGGCTTATTGTCACTAATTTTATTATAGATTGCTGAAGAAGTACTTATAAAAATCAGCTTAGTCATTTTAAAGTCAAATCAGGACATATCTGCTAGTAGTAAAACATGCTTATTCTTGACTTTGAGCTGCTATGGCCATATTGTTGCTTTGTCATTAAAGAGAAAATATAATTCATGTTATAGACCCTGAATCATCCTTCCACTTTATGGAATTACTATTGTTTGGTCAAGTCTGTGTGATTATTTTTTAACTAACTTTTATTGTAGTAAAATATATCTAAGACAGAACACAGAGTTTACTATTTTAACCATTAATTACATTCACAGTGTTGTGCAACCATTACCACTATTTCCAAAATTTCTCATTACCCCAAATAGAGACTCTACTCATTAAGCAACAGTATCCCAGTCCCTAACTCTAACCCCCCAACCCAAGCTTCTGATAACATCTAATTCACTTTCTGTCTCTATAAATTTGACTTTTTTAGTTATTTCATATAAATAGAATCATATAATACTTGTCCTTTTGCTTCTGACTTGTTTCCCTTACCATAATATTTTCAAGGTTCATCCACATTATAGATTGCATCAGAACTTCACTCCTTTAATGGCTGAATAATATCTTTTTGTCTGTATTTACCTCATTTTTGTTTTTCTATTCATCTTTTGAAGGACACTTGGGTTATTTCCACCTTTTAACCTGGTAAATATTGTGAATAATGCTGCTGTAAATATTGTTACAAGTATCTGAGTCCCTGTTTTCATTTGTTCTGAGTGGAATTGCTGGTTCACATGGTAGTTCTATTGTTTGGAAGCTGAGTGATTATTTTTTATAACAGTTCATTCTATTTTTGTTATCCTTTCATTGAGCATTACATTTTTTTTTGTTTCTTTTCTTAGTTGACTTTTATTGCTGATTTTTAATAAATTATTTGTTTTAGTCATTCATTTTTTTCTTTTCTTTTCAATTGTTTGTTTTTCAGACCTGAGTCAGAACTCCATCACAGGGGAACACAGCCAGCTGTTAGGTATAGTATTACTGTGGGGATTGACTTTCTCTTAAGTCATCCTTTTCCTGCTTACACTAACAGATATTACTCCCTTCTCTAATTCTATTGTCTATCCCCTTCTTTTCTGTATTTTACTCCTCACCATTTTTTTCATGCTGTTTCTATTCCCAACTTGGTAAGTTTTGGGAAACTACATGTACAATTGATTGCTAAGACTCAATTTTTTTACTTTAAAAATAATTTTACATAGCAGCAGATTCACAGACTCCAAGAAGGGACTAGTGGTTACTAAAGGGGAGGGGTGAGGGAGAGCGGGTTGGGAGGGAGGGACAAGGGGATTGAGGGGGTATCATATTAGTGCACATGGTGTGTGGGGATCACAGGGAAGACAGTGTAGCACAAAGACAAATACAGACTCTGTGGCATCTTACGACACTGATGGACAGTGACTGCAATGGGGTATTATGGGGGACTCGATAATAAGGGTGAATGTAGTAACCACATTGTTTTTCTTGTGAAACCTTCATAAAAGTGTATATCAATGATATCTTAATAAAAAAAATAATTTTACATGGTCTACAGTTTAAAAATCTAAGAATTCAAGCTTCTTTTTCCAAGAATATTTTGAAAAAACATTACAGTACACTGTAATTGTCTTGGGCTTTGCTGCTACTTTGCCACTTTTACTATGTTTCGTGGTGTTTTGCTCACCTTCATTTTAATTACTGAAAGAACTTCATAAATGGCATGACCTTGAGTGAGTCATTGAAATTAATGTTCTAGTTCCTTATCTGTGAAATAAGTTATGGAAATGAATTGATTTCTTATAGGTATCACTTACTTAAATCTCAGAAAACTTGTAATTTGACAAAAATTTCACATGTCAGACCTGGTGAAGTTTTTAAACATAAAAATAAAACACAGAACAGTGAGAAGCTGAAAGCTTTTCACCTAAAATTGGGAACAAGACAGGGATGCCCAATATCCCCACTGTTATTCAATATAGTACTGGAGGTCCTAACCACGGCAATCAGACAAAACAAAGAAATACAAGGCATCCAGATTGGTAAAGAAGAAGTCAAATTGTCACTATTTGCAGATGACGACATGATATTGTACATAAAAAACACTAAAGACTCCACTCCAAAACTACTAGAACTAATATCTGAATTCAGCAAAGTTGCAGGATACAAAACTAACACACAGAAATCTGTTGCATTCCTATACACTAACGATGAACTAACAGAAAGAGAAATCAGGAAAGCAATTCCATTCACAATCTCATCCAAAAGAATAAAACACCTAGAAATAAACCTAACGAAGGAAGTGAAAGACCTATACTCTGAAAACTACAAGACAATCCTAAGAGAAATTAAAGAGGACACAAACAAATAGAAATTCATTCCATGCTCTTGGTTAGGAAAAATAAATGTTGTCAAAATGGCTATGCTACCTAAAGCAATCTGCAGATTCAATGCAATCCCTATCAAAATACCGACAGCATTTTTCAGTGAACTGGAACAAATAGTTCTAAAATTCACATGGAACCACAAAAGACCCGAATAGCCAAAGCAATCCTGAGAAGGAAGAATAAAACGGGGAATTACGCTCCCTGACTTCAAGCTCTACTACAAAGCCACAGTAATCAAGACAATTTGGTACTGGCACAAGAACAAACCCACAGACCAGTGGAACAGAATAGAGAGTCCAGATATTAACCCAAACATATACGGTCAATTAATATACAATAAAGGAGTCATGGATATACAGTGGGGAAATGACAGCCTCTTCAACAGCTGATGTTGGCAAAACTGGAAAGCTACATGTAAGAGAATGAAGCTGGGCCATTGTCTAACCCCATATGCAAAAGTAAATTCAAAATGGATTAAAGACCTGAATGTAAGTCATGAAACTATAAAACTCATAGAAAAAAACATAGGCAAAAGTCTCTTGGACATAAACATGAGAAACTTCTTCATGAACATGTCTCCCTGGGCAAGGGAAACAAAATAAAAAATGAACAAGTGGGTCTATATCAAGCTGAAAAGCTTCTGTACAGCAAAGGGACACCATCAGTAGAACAAAAAGATATCCTCCAGTATGGGAGAATATATTCATAAATGACATATCTGATAAGGGATTGACATCCATAATATATAAAGAGCTCATGCACCTCAACAAACAAAAAGCAAATAATCCAATTAAACAATGGGCAGAGGATATGAACAGACACTTCTCCAAAGAAGAAATTCGGATGGCCAACAGGCACATGAAAAGATGTTCCACATCGCTAATCATCAGAGAAATGCAAATTAAAACCACAATGAGATATCACCTCACACCAGTGAGGATGGCCACCATCCAAAAGACAAACAACAACAAATGTTGGCGAGGATGTGGAGAAAGGGGAACCCTTCTACACTGTTGGTGGGAATGTAAACTAGTTCGACCATTGTGGCAAGCAGTATGGAGGTCCCTCAAAAAACTCAAAATAGAAATACGATTTGACCCAGGAATTCCACTCCTAGGAATTTACCCTAAGAATGCAGGAGCCCAGTTTGAAAAAAACATATGCACCCCTATGTTTATCTCAGCACTATTTACAATAGTGAAGAAATGGAAGCAACCTAAGTGTCCATCAGTAGATGAATGGATAAAGAAGAGGTGGTACTTATACACAATGGAATATTATTCAGCCATAAGAAGAAAACAAATCCTACCATTTGCAACAGCATGGATGGAGCTCGAGGGTATTATGCTCAGTGAAATAAGCCAGGTGGAGAAAGACAAGTATCAAATGATTTCACTCATCTGTGGAGTATAACAACAAAGAAAAAACTGAAGGAACAAAATAGCAGACTCACAGAACCCAAGAATGGACTAACAGTTATCAAAGGGAAAGGGACTGGGCAGGATGTATGTCAAGGGAGGGACAAGGGGGTAAAAGGGGCATTACGATTAGCACACATAATGTAGCGGGGGGTTGGGGGACACGGGAAAGGCAGTATTTACAGAGAAGACAAGTAATGATTCTACTGCATCTTACTATGCTGATGGACAGTAATTGTAATGGGTTATGTGGGAGGGACTTGACAATAGGGTCTCTGGTAACCATAATGTTCAAGTAATTGTACCTGAACAATACCAATGTAGAAAAAAATTTAATTAATTTAAAAATTAATTAAATAAATAAAACATACTCTGGTGAGGAATTCAGAGAACAGAAAAAGTTTATGTAAAGAAAGCGCAAGTCCTGTAAAGTATCTCTTCTCTCTACTACCTCACCTCTAAGATACTTATTATTGGCACTCTTTTGGGAATACTTCTAGAGATTTTTAATTACACATTTTTATATTATATATGACTATCTTTTTTCCTTTTTCTGTCAGTGGAGTCATACTATACAGTCTGTTTTTTGACTTTCTGTTTTTCACTTAAGATTTTATATTGGTAATCTTATATCAATACATAAAGCTCTACCTCATTGCTTTGTTTGTGTTAGAAAATAGTATTAAGTTGAATTCCCATACTATAATTTTACTCAGCTAGTTTCCAATTCATAAGCATTTGTAAGTTATTTCTCAGGTCTTTTACTGTTAAAAATTATGTCACAGTTAACATCTTGTACATATTTCATTATATTCTCTTTGCCAGTATATTTGTAGGATTAATTTCTAACAGTGGAATTTGTCCGTTAAAGGGTATGTACATTTTCCAAGAGCTGTATGAACTTTCACTCCCACCTGTAAGGAGAATGGAGGCATAACTTCTTTTCCTATCATCTAAAATATATACTATCAATCTTAAAATTTTTTCTTTACCTAATAGGTAAAAATGACATCTCTAGTTTTTATTTGTATTTCTTTAATTATGGCTGAGCTTAAGGACTTTCAAATATGTTAACAACCTTTGTGTATGTGTGTGTTTTGGTTTGAGGCTTATTTTGTTTTGTACACTGTTGAATTTTTAGACATTTGAATATGTGCAAAGCAGCTATGGAAAATATCAAAAAGTCCAAAGTAGGAAACTACTTGTTTAGGTTCAGAGTATATTAGTTGAAAAAAATGGGGTACTCCTTTTCTGCTTTCTATATTAAGAACATAAGTTTGTGGTCTTAATTCTCACTCTTTTTAGAGTTTATGTGCTGGAATGGTAGCTGGCACCCTAGGTACTCAATACATATTTGTTAAGTAAATGTTTTGACATAAACACATAGCTAGAAATCTTATCACCAGGGTCCTAGCCTTGTAGTACTAGGACTGTTACTGTACTCTTTGTTAAATATTTTTTTTATTCTGCAGTTTGTTTAAACTGTTCAAAATCAGTCTTCTCTATATAAAAATTTCATATTTGGATCAAGAATGGTTAAAATTTCATCAAAAGATTTTGGCAGACCATGAAAAGTACATTCCCCCCCCCCCCAGACCATTAAGTTGCATCCATTTGTGATACATGCCAGACAGGTAGAGAAGTTTCAGAGTAGTTCATCTGACCAGGAGCTTATGTGTAATAGAAGTAGGGAAGGACTTACCTAAGGAAGTGGACAGATAGAGGTGGTACCCATACCATAAGTGTCCTAAGCTGGATTTTATTTCCAATTAGGCACTTGTAGGTAGTTGACAAACTGTAGGCAAAAAGAAAGATTGTGAAGAAGAGTTCTCTTAGTCCGTATTAGCTAAAAAACCTAGTAGTATCTGCAAAGAGACCACCCCACACATTAGTCTCAATTGGCAACCTACAGTAGCATTCAATTTTAAACAAACTTGGGAATTTATCCAGAGTCTTCTAGCTAGATTCTCAGGTAAGTTCATCTTAAGTACCTGGGGTTCTTTCTCCTAGGTTCATTAAGTCAGATCGTATTCTTTTTTCTTGTGCTCTTTCTACCATTTTCTGTCTCCTGTCCTAAGTGTCTTTGTTTTAACAGCTGCTTCAAAATCCACAGCAGGCTGGTGTATTTAAAAAAAAAAAAACCTTGAGTTTGCAAAAGACTGAAAGATGACTTTTTTGTTATATTTTCTAACCATCTTATTATAGTTCCTCAGAAAGGGCATTGGTAGCTTGAATTTAAATCTTGCCAGCTCTCTATAAAAATCTTGTTCAGTATAATTTGGGTTAGGTGAGAAACTGCTTCAGCTGCCTTGCTTGCTGATTGGAATTTTATAATAGCATTTTTCAGACCTTCTAAATGTTTTTTTCTCTCAGCAGGGTGCAATTACTTTAATGTGTCTGCTGTTCCCACTGACTCATCAGATCTCTTGCAAAACCTTAGGGTCAGGCTGAGTTGTATAGAAGGCTGAAACTTCCTGTTGTGATAAAGAATCAAGCTGTACACCTAGGATTTATGAACTTTCCTCTGTGTGTGTATAATTTTCAATTTAAAACATCTTAGAAAGCAAGCAAGCAAATGAGCAGTGGGCCCTGACATTTTTATGACTATTTTTATCAGAGATTTAAGGAAAAATAATTCCACTCTTCTACATCTTCTCTCAAGGAATAACAAAACAAGTAAACACCCCCCAACTGTTGGAGGCTTACATAACCTTGATACTAAAACTTAACAAAGACAGAAATAATAGGCCAGTTTTACTTACAAATACAGAGAGAAATATCCTAAATGAAATATTTGCAATCTGAATCAAGCAATATATTGTTTTTAATCACCCTGTGACCAGGGTGAGTTTCTTCTGGAAATACATGGTTGGTTTATTATTAAAAATCAATTTATGTAGTTCAGTATATTAACAGATTAAAGAAGAAACATTGTATAATCACCTTTATTAATAGATGCAGAAGAAGCACTTGCCTTAACACATATCCAGTATTTAAATTAATGAGTTCATAATGATATTTAAGAAACTAACTGGTCACTGCTGAAATATTCTAGTTAATCAACTCATTATTCTAAGAATTTATCAATAAAGGGAAAGAATGAAGTATTTATCTTGCCTTTAACTATGCCAGCAGTAGCCAAATAGTATATTAGAGCAAATGTCTCTTTATAAAAGTATTTCAGCAAGTAAATTGAGGAAGATGAAGTATATTGCCATTTGGTAACCCCTTGTAAATGAATGGATCTAGGTATTAATCATCAATGGTTGCTAATATCTCAAAAAGAAAGACAACCAGATGATATGTACTTCCTGAGAGAAGATCAAAATACTACAATACAGGAGTTTTCTTCCCTTCCCTCCAAAAACAATGTTGTTAGGCCTCTAGACCCAGTTACTAGTTTATAGGACATACAAACACAAAACAGTATGTTAAATCATATGGGTGCCATCATCAAAATCCAGACTATCAAGAACTCTACCGAATCCATGACATGGTCTTCAACAAATTGTAAAGAAAAAGAGTAATAAGCAATAGACTTCAGAGATACAGTAACCAATCATAACCTGTGCCTCTTGGCTACTGATACATGCAAACTATAAAATCAAAAACATAATTTATAACATTTGAGACAACCTTTTTTCACACAGCCACATAGTTCAGACGTAAACCTGTGTCAAGGGAAATTAAGCACATTTACTGTTCTTGTTCCTCCTAGCTCAGATTAGCAAGGCCATATGAGAAGAACAAGAGGTTAAGAGAGAAATCTGAAATTTATCTTAGTCCCAAATTATACTGTAAATGCTAGTTGATAAAAGCACCTCAACAATAAAGTTTTTATAAAGAACAGGACCTTTGGTATATCATTTTTCTATTTACCAAAAAAAAAAATTGTGTGCCATAAAAAAATGGAAGTCTGAAATCATCAGTAGAATCAGTTTTCATTTGAATCATTCAATGAAACAACAGTAACTTTCCCATTACTTGGTTAGTAAAATAGAAACATAGTAGTGATCTAGTGCTGTTTAATTCAAAGCATTACTGAGCCCAGTCTCAGTAGGTGCCCTCCAAAAGTGTCTTGGGGTTCTGGACAATTGTAAGACAGCCCTAGGATAAGGATTTGGTTCTCTATTCCTGCAGAGTAAAAAAGTTAGTTGCTATTCAGGAACTCTGGAATTTCCATTCCATTTGGGATTTCCTGGGGTTACAGTAGTGACCCACACTTCTGAAGCAGCATGACTTCCCACCAAAATATTCAGACTAAGAATTCATCATGCCTTTCAGTTTAACCTTTCCGTTAACCACTCCTAATGAAAGATTTATTCTTTGGCTTGACCTTTTATGATTGATCCAAAGCTCTGTGGGACCCTCCAATTCTAAACACCACAAGTAGACCCTAAGTAAGGCAATCCTGGAGACATCCTTGACATCATAAATGTAGGTGAAATTTCGGGAACATCTTTCACCCCCCAAAAATTAAGAAAGCAAGCTAATAATGTAAGTCAGGCCAGAAACATCCATGACCTTAGATACACCTTTAAACTCCGACTAGATCCAAATGTAGAGGCACAAGGGCTACAGCAAGGGGAGCCAGAGTTGTTAGGACATGGCGTGGAACAGCAGGTGGTGAGATAGAACAGGATTGTTCTGAAGCTAGATTTTTATAGCAACAACATTGTAAGGCTTTTGATCAGCAGGGAAGAAGTGTGCTGAAGCTGGGACTTAAACTGTATTTTGACCTTATTCCTGAGTCTATTCCTAAGCACAGTTCTAGGATAAAATGAAGTCCTGAGTCTGGGATACAAAACTGTATCACTCTAAATCAATAAAGGATATATTTAAGAAGACGAGCATTCTTGGGAATGTTCGTTTAGAGGGGAAACAAATGGAACTTGAATAATATTAAAATACATAATTGATAGAAAAAGTGAGGTTAAGCAGTATCAAAATTATAGGTTAGAAACAGGTGAAGGGTATTGTAAACAGAACTACATCTAGACATATCTTAATGAAACTGCAGGACACTTAAGATCTTGAAGGCAGCCAGAGAGAAAGGACAGATCATCAAAGGAATAACAGAATGACAATTCTCAACAGTAAAACAAAGCAATGTCTTAAAGTGTTTGCAAAAATTTTATTATCCTAGAATTGTGCTTAGTAAGAGACTCAGGAATAGGATGAAATACAGACAATTGTAGGTAACTAAAAAGCCAAGCCTGTTTTTCACTGTGAGACTTGCTCTAAACTAGTTTAAACTAGGGACAGTTTTGTCTCCCGGGGGATATTTGGAAATGTTTGAAAACATTTTTGATTGTCACTACTGCAGATGCTACTGGAATTTGTGACTAGAGGCCAGCCTGCTCTTAAACATCCTTCAGTACACTGGACAGTCTCCCACAATGAATAATTACTTGTTCCAAAATTTCATAGTGCTGAGTTTGAGAAACCCTCCTTTAAAGGAATTCTAAAGAATGTACCTTAAGGGAAAATGATCCCAGACTTTTAGTACCCTAAAATTCAACAAAGAATATTAAACAAATGAAAAATGTTTACCTTGAACAGAGTCACTGTTTCTATGAAATAATTTAGTGTCTTTTGTGGAGTAAAAACATTGTGTGTGTGTACATACACACATATGTACTAGAAATATTGACATTATTATGTTAAGTCCAGAGGAGAGAGTTGAAACTGAAGGGTTTGAAAGTCTTTGAAAGGTGCTTGGGAGGATGACAAGCCTATTGTTTAAACTCACTTAACATTTTAATTTTAAGTAAAATATGTGGCAAAATTTTAAGAGTAATTACTAAAAAAATAGAAACAGAATATGGAAACTCCAAGGAAGGAGAGAGAAGAAATGGAGTAAGTGAAAAACAAACCAAAACTCCAGAAAGAGGAAATGAGAATGAATCATAAAGAAGACTAAATAGAAATAAAAAGATGTTATAATCCAGTCTAAATTTATTAATTACTAAGGTTGATGGACTAAACTTGACAGTTAAAAGGACAGATGATCAGATTTTTTCAAGTACAACTGTCTGCTATTGACAAGCACTCTGCCTAAAGCATAAGGACCCAGGAAAAATAAAAAGTCAAAAGACAGGAAAGGACATTAAACCAAAAGACAGCTGATATAGGTATCATTACTTTTTCCCTTCTACTGTCTTAGGATTTATTCTACTCTTTCTGGCTTCCTGAAATAGGTACTTAGCTCATATAATTTTTATTCTTTTTACTTTTCTAATGTAAAATTTTAAGCCAATAGCTTTCCTTTGAAGTTCTACTTTTGCTGGATATTATATTTCAGTAAGTAGTGTTTTCATTGTCATTCAGTTTTTAAGTATTTTAATCTTTTGTCCTTGAATTGTTCATAGTGTTTTTTTAATTTCTAAATTTGCAAAGACTTTAAAGTTTTTTTTATAATTAAATTCTAACTTGCTATAGAGCAAGATCATGGCCTATAATATGCCTGTTTGAAATTTGTTTAGTCTTTAATCTAGTACATGGTAATATTTTATAAAAGTTCTGTGTTTGATTAAAATGTTTATTCTCTAATTTTGGATGCAGAACTCTATGTTCATTAGGTGAAGATTCTTCATTGTGTCATTGACTATTTTCTGTCTGTCTACTTGAGTATATGCACAGTGAAAACAGTCTTTAACTGCCTTCTCCACTAATGTATCCCCAGGACCTAGAACAGTCCCCAACACAGTATATGAATGTAATAAATATTTGTTGAATTAATTGAATAATTGAATTACTCAAAACTGGTGATAATTTTAAGCTGTGTCATTCTCTTCAGAATTTTCTGGAACCATTAGATGTAATTCATTTCTTGTAACTTTTAATTATAGAAATTTCCAAAACATAGCATAATGAACCTCCATGAACCCATCAACTACCTCAACAACATTGTGAATCTGTTTTTAAGCACTCACCTAATTTTATGCTGGAATATTTTAAAGAAAATTCCAGATGTCATATGATTTTACTTACCCTTTAAAAAAAAAGTCCACATTCAAATTTCTCTGATTATTTCAAGAATGTCTTTTAACATGGAAGCAACCTAAGTGTCCATCAACAGATGAATAGATAAAGAAGATGGAGTACATATACACAATGGAATATTATTCAGCCATGAGAAGAAAATAAATCCTACCATTTGCAACAACGTGGATGGAGCTAGAGGGTATTATGTTTAGTGAAATAAGCCAGGCGGAGAAAGACAAGTACCAAATGATTTCCCTCATTTGTGGAGTATAACAACGAAGCAAAACTGAAGGAACAAAACAGCAGCAGACTCACAGATCCCAAGAAGGAACAAGCAGTCACCAAAGAGAAAGGGGGTGGGGGTGCGGGCAGGAAGGGAGGGAGAAGAGGATTCAGGGGTATTATGATTAGCACACATAATGTAGGGGTGTCATGGGGAAGGCAGTATGGCACAGAGAAGACAAGTAGTGACTGTATAGCATCTTACTACGCTGATGGACAGTGACTGTAATGGAGTATGTGGGGGGGACTTGATAGTAGGGGTGAATGTAGTAACCATAGCGTTGCTCATGTGAAACCTTCATAAGATTGTGTATCAGCGATATCTTAATTTAAAAAATTGGAAAAAAAAAAGAATGTCTTTTAACAGACTGGCGGTTGTCATGTGGTGGAGAAGAGGATAGATGAAATAGGTGAAGGAGGAAAAAATTAGAATGTTTGATATCTTGATCTGGATGATGGTTACATGAATTTGTATACATGTCAGAAATCAAACTGTACACAGATTTGTGCATTTTGTGTATACCTCAGTTTTTTAAAATCTCAATAAAAAGGAAAAACAAAAACCAAAAATGTGTTTTTACATTTGAGTCTGGATTCTAACAAGTTTCACACCTTGCAGTTGGTTGGTATGTCATCTTAAGTCTCTTAATTTATAAAAGTTTGACATTTTTAGTTTATGCCATTTATTTGTTGAGGAAATCAGATTCTGTCATGTAGAATTTCCCACATTCTAAACTGATGATTTCAGCATCTTAGTGATGACGTGTAATATATCTCTCCTCTATTTTCTGTGAACTGATAGTTAGATGTAGAGGCTTGATTAGATTCAACTTCCATTCTTTTGTCAAGAATACCACATGGGTTACGCAGTGTATTTTTTCATCGTGTTACATTAGGGAGTTACCTGGTCCCACTTTGGTGATACGAAGATTAATGTGGGTTCCAGATTACCCTGATCCATCCATCACGAAGTTAGGCCTCTGCCTTTCACCTGACTGTTTTAGCAACCATTGAGGGTCATTGCCTAGATCCATTCTTTCATTAGGGTTGAAAATTAGTGATTTTTTCTAATTATTCCATCTGCATTTATTAGGTAGAATGTTTCTATAATCAAGAAATTTTCTTAACTATTTGTTTACTCTGAAATACAATTGGTACAGGAAAGGTAGGATAATTGCTTGATTCTTTCATTTCTTATTTTTCAGTTACGTTATTTCCTTAGCAACTCTGCAAAGGTGACTAGTTTTATAAAATATCATTTCGGGTATTTCATGTGTTTGCTTTTCAGTTCATGACATTTATTTTTAGAGCTCATATTATCCCATTTTTAGCCATTGGGAACCCCTTCAGGTTGGTCTGTTCTCTGACATGACCCAGTTATTTTGATAGCTTGTTGGCTGTTTCCCAAGGTCATCTTATATATTTATAATTGATAAGGACTTTAATTAAAAAACTTTTTAATATTGGTAGACATAATATCTGTGTCTTCAGTATTTAAAATCTTACTTCTTAATAACATTTGCACAATTTCTATTTTCTCTCTCCTACCAGATGATTATAATTATATAACTGTTACACAAAAAAAAGAACCAAAAGTTAGGAAAGTAGTCAATACAAATTCTTCTTAAGCTACCTAGTCTCTTTTTCATTCTTCATAGCTGGTTCACCAGATTCTTGTGGGGCGTCATAAAAAATATATATGGCAGGATTTGTGTAAAAATAATACTTGGTTAAATGACCTAATGTCACTTTTAAAAGATTGGTCGGCCCTGGAGGCAGAGAGCTTTTACAACATTGTGTAAAGTCGCCCATGTCTAGCCCGGTATTGCACATGGAGTGGTTCCTTAATAAGTATTCTATTTTTCCATTCTAGGTTTAGGTGACTATAGGCTGGAATCCTAAGAGAATAGTATTTCTAGAGGTCTTCCTATTGTTAAAAAAAAAGGGAATGTTTATTTCTTAGAGATTTGTCTTTGCTCCAGCTCAGAGGGAGCCCTTCTCCAAGCAGTGCTGACAGTCTGGGCCACTCTCAGATTAAAGTGCGGTGGATGCTGCCTCAGTACCAGGGAGAGACTGAGTCGCTTTACTTTTTTTTCCAGATGATGGGCATAAGAAAGCTCGAAATGCTTATCTCAATAATTCCAATTATGAAGAAGGAGATGAATATTTTGATAAAAACCTGGCACTCTTTGAGGTAATATTTGGGAGAAAACAGGGCAGAGATTTGGGGAACAGATTTCAAGATAGCTGTCTTCTGCCCCATTTGGTTTTAAAACAGTATAGGCTGGATAATTTCATGACTAACTGTTAGAATACAATACTTATTATAACATGTAATTGTTGAGTCAATCTGTATGATCTAATCTCTACTAATTAATGTGTGACCACCAAATCAAAATGTCTATGAAATGAGGAAGAGGAATGTTGGCATTGCAGGCATATAAAAACCTTCTGTCTAATTGAGCTAAGATTCTAATTAAGCTAGGATTTAAAGGTTTACCTTGGAATTATCTAAGTATAAAATAGTGTATTTTTCAAATCTGTGTTTGGGAAGACTGTCATTTACCTTAACTACAAACTAAAAATCAGTGTAGGAAGCAAGCTGCTAAAAAGGACATATATGCTTTATCTGACTAGGACAGCATGGACTCTGATAGGCTCTGCAGCTGGGTTGTTCAAATGAGCCTGGTTTAGTCCTGCACTGCCTTTGTCAGGCTTTGGACAATGATGCGAGTGCCACTTCTCTCAGTGTACCTATTTTTTAAATGATGTTTTCTCATCTTCCTTTAAGAAAAGGTCTGATGTGAATATTTAGTTCAGTTACAAAAGTTCTTCATTCACCTGTCTGTGCTTGGTGCTCTAAATAAATGTTAGTAGCCTGACAAAGGGTGTCCCGTGGGTGAAGACCATACTATCAATGTTCTTTGCAAGATTACAACTGTCTGTAGGAGACTATGTGATTTTGTTTTTATGTAAAATTAAACTATTAGAATCGTTAAGTCTTTTTATTTAAGAATTTTATAAGGATTCATGTAGCCCTGATTAAGGGATATTTAAATATGGGGGAAGAATAGTCTTATTGATGTTTTCTTAAGTATTTACCTGTGAAATATTTTCTCATTTACTTTGCAATTTCCTGGCAGGGGGGTCATTTTGATGCTTATTTCTAGTGTTCTTCATCACTCATTTCTTCCATACTTCTGGATTTTTAGGAAGAAATGGACACCAGACCAAAGGTGTCTTCCCTCCTCAACCGCATGGCCAATTATACTAACCTGACACAAGGAGCGAAGGAACATGAAGAGGCAGAGAACATCACTGAAGGGAAAAAGAAGCCCACCAAAGTGAGGCCTTAGAATAATGAGGTTAATTAAAAAGAGCCCCAAATGTAAGAAAGGAGGAGATATACAGAGCACTACTCTATGCTCAATAACTACTGAATGCTTGATATATGCCAGGCACTGTACTGGACACTGGGGTCAGAGCACAGACAGAACATACAATGTCCTGTTGTCATGCAGTCTAAACTCTAGTATGGGGAGACGGTCCTTAATCTGTCTTCTATGTCAAAATATATAGCATATTAAGAGCTGATAAATGTTCAAAAAATATATAAGCAGAGTAAAGAGATTGGGACTGGCCAGCAAGTGGGCTGGGAAGTGTAGGGGGTAAGGGTTCTGTTTTAGGGAGGTTGGTCAGGGAAAGCCTTCTGACAGCTTGATATTTGAGCAGAGAATTAATGTGAGGAAGTGAGCTGTGTAACACCTGGGAGAAGAGGGTGCAGGGGAGAGGAAATAGCACTTCAGAGAGTGTCCACACCCATCTGCTGACACCATCTTTGTATTGTGAAGTTGTTGGGTTTTTCAAAGACCAAAAAACAGTTTTTATCAAAATGGAAATATGGGACAATATTACAAGTTAGCTTCCTGATTGTTCAGGAGAAAGACAACACTCAGGTCTTCATTTTACCAACTACATTTATTAACTACTAGGAAGGATTTATGCCAAATTCTGAAGGAATGCCATCAAATCATTATTCTGTTTTTAAATGAAAAAAGAAAGCTAATAACTCTGATGAACAGAAAATTTTAAAAAGTTGAGGGTGCACTTAAAAGTTTGTGGTCAAAAGCCTACAATAAAAACATTAAGGGACCTATATAAATTAAAAACGAATGATACTAAAAAAAAAAAAAAAAAAAACGTATAGCTCTCAGAATAATATAAGGTATGGTGATAGACATTTGTAAGGTGTAGATTTTATATGTACCTCTTTCAAGGTACCACTTAAAATTATCTCTCCTTTATGATTAATATGGTAGTTAGGGAGCAAGTTTTTATATAAAAGTAAAATGGTAAGGATAAGAGCATCTTATCCTTACGGGACTATATAAATTTATTCTTTTGCAACATCTTTCTTTCCAGACTCCCCAAATGGGTACCTTCATGGGTGTCTATCTCCCATGTCTACAAAATATTTTTGGAGTGATCCTGTTTCTACGCCTTACATGGGTAGTAGGCACAGCTGGAGTTCTTCAGGCCTTTGCAATTGTCCTTATCTGCTGCTGCTGTGTAAGTTCTGAACTGGCTCCTGGAGATCACCTGGAACATTGCGAGAGCTCAAGAGTATATGCACTTGACCTCTTTGGGAATAAAACAAGGAATACTAGGGAAAGACTCATGATCTCAGCCGAAGAGATTATTCTGATATTAAAATCCACTGGATTTTTCAGTTATTTACTGTCAGTTTTGCACTGCCTGCGTCTGTGATAATGTGTACTAGAAATTACAAAGGAAGACTTATACAGGAAGTAGAAAATAGAGTCCCTGACTTCAGAGGATTCAGAATACAAACCCTTTGAGCTCGATAGCACCAAAGTTGTGACAGAAGATGTGTTAGAAAATGTGATGTACTTTTCAGTATAGTATTGAGAAACAAAGCTGATTGTTTTGGGGGTTGAGGGGATTTCTTTTGTTTTGAAATCTGACCCCTTATCGCTTCCACAGAAATTCAAGTGTTCTTTCCAGGTCTCACTCTACTACACTGAGACCATTCTGGTTTTCCCATAATTTAAATTCCTCTTTCTATGTACACAGCCACACCTATCAATTTTTATTATAAGTTGATAAGTTGTTATAACAAATTTTATTATTATTCAGCTGTCTACTAACTTCCTTTATTACTACCACCATTATCCTCTTCCTGTGCATTGTGCTCAGCTGAGTACTATACAAGGCTGGGTATGTAGACATCATTTATATCATTAATAACTTAAATTTAATGGTACCACCTTTTTTGTCCAGTTTCTTAGTCTTGACATTTCAGGGCCATATTTGGTGACTCGATTGCCCCCCACATCGAGTCAGCTACCAAGGCCTATCAAGTCTCCCTCTGAAATTTCTCACACTCACCCCTTCCCTTATATTCCCACTTGTATCATTACAGTCCTGACCTGTAACTGAGTTACTGTAATAGCCTCCTAATGAGTCCCTGTGCTTCCATCTACTCCCCGTCTGCAGTCCATTCTGTACTCTGTTGCTGACAGGCAGTGTTTTTAAATACAGTTCTTAGGAGCTCAGAAGTTTTCAGTGGTTCCTCTCCTTATTAAATAATGTTCTTGTTCTTGTAGCCAGTCTTTAGTCAGTTACCAATCTGTATGTGCTTTCCAAGTTGTTTAACTATGAGACCAGGGCAAGATCAATGGTTCTTAATAGCACCTATCCTACCTATGACAATGTAGGGGCATTTTATCAGAGTGCTCCAGATAACAGTACTGTGACGAGTTGAACCATGTCATCACATTTCTACACCATTAGGTATGACAGGCAACTGCCTCTCTGAGGGTAGGTACACTTAAATATTTGGTAAGTGCTCTGAGGTCCACAGAAAGAAATGTAACACAGAAATGTCATTTTTATACAGTAACAATCTTCCCCTTTCCCTTCCTTTACAGACACTGTTGACTGCTATTTCCATGAGTGCAATTGCCACAAATGGAGTGGTGCCAGGTCAGTAGGCTAAGATTGGATTTTAGGAATTGTCAATTATTACTGTATGTTTATGCTATAAAGCAAGCCAAAGGTACAAACTTCCAACAAATAGAATACTATTTAGTCTGTTGGCCATAGACACTAACACTATTTGACTTTAGAATACCTGCTTTAAAAATCCTTTTATGTTCTAAGCTAGAATCCTTAATTTCTATTGTACTCTTACCTTCTTTTAGTTACACTATGTGTTACTGGGCTATCTCATGCCTATAGTAAATATTCTCTGATATTTTTCTAATACTGAAAAATTGGGTTGCTTCATGTGCAGTGTTAGGTGTGCAGTATAGCTACCAGAAAGGTTTCATCTTTCACTTCCCACTAGCAAATCTTCTTTTTATCACATTCGGGGTTTTCAAAAACCTGAAACATTTATCTTTTTTACTTATGCCTTGTTTACCATCCTCTTACTAATGTACCTTCTTTCTCCTGTTCACCTTCCATTTTGTCTTTTAGCTGGGGGCTCATACTTTATGATTTCCCGGGCACTGGGTCCAGAGTTTGGTGGGGCTGTTGGCCTCTGCTTTTATCTTGGTACCACATTTGCAGCAGCCATGTATATCCTTGGAGCCATTGAAATATTTCTGGTGAGTAATGGCTTAACTGTGGTCTACAGTGTAGAAATATACAGATTTGGATTTATTGTTGTTTGATATCACAGCTCTTGAGAGATCAGCTATAGGAATCAGTCAAATCATTGACTGCTAGCCTGTTACTGACCTCCTGTTCTGAATATGAGTCAGAAAGGTTGAGGGTGTTCTTTGCCTCTCTACTGTTTCCCCTCCACCTGATCACCACCACCCTACCTCAAACGAAAAGTCAGTCTCAGATGCAAGAATTGTGCCAAAGGGGAAAAAAACAAAATAAAGTTTGTCTTTTTTGATAGCCTTGTCCCAGTAAAATAAAATGTCCTTTCTTCTTTTACTTATTCACAGGGACATATTTTTTACTATTTAATGATAGCAGAAGTAGGACTCAAGATACTCATTATAATTATTTTATATAACCCTTCAAGTAAATTATTAATACATTCCTTGTCTTTTTCCATTTGAAAATGTATTCAGAACAGCAATGTAGACTTAAAAAAAGAAATCAATGGTATCCCATTTCTGTAGTCATTCTGAGTCCAAATAGGAATTAGGCTAAGTCTTCAGTCATTTTCTGTACCAGCTTTGCTTTCCTTTGTGAAAACAAATGCAAACTACAGCAGCTGTTGTTTTTGTTATTTGAAATGACCTTATTTCTTACTTCTTTTGCTTAACAGGTGTATATTGTCCCCCGAGCTGCCATCTTCCGTAGTGATGATGCACTCAAGGAGTCAGCAGCCATGCTGAACAACATGCGAGTCTACGGCTCGGCCTTCTTGGTCCTCATGGTGTTGGTGGTATTCATCGGTGTGCGCTACGTAAACAAGTTTGCCTCACTTTTCCTGGCTTGTGTCATTGTGTCCATCTTGGCCATCTATGCGGGAGCCATCAAGTCTTCTTTTGCCCCTCCACACTTCCCGTACGTGCCAGTCTCTCTGACTAGCCATCGTTATTGGGTGATCATTGACAGTATCCACTGATGGGATCATTTCCAGTTCAATTTCAGTCTCCCTGCGATTTCCCTCTTGGATAAGCCCAGTTAGCGTCTAGGCAGGAAGCCTCCCAGCAAACAATGTCATGTTTGTCCCCTTCCTTGTGCCCAAGCACTAACTGGCAGATGTTACCATCATTTGGACATAGAGACTAGTTTTTTTCAAAATCCCCTGGTAATGATTGTGCATACTTGAACTATGAATGAAGGGCTTTACAAACAGTATAGTTGTTGCCAGCAATCTTTGAAAGTATTTAAATGTTGGATTCCTTTTATCAATGAAAAATTTGCAGAGTCAAAGAAACCTAAACCCCTACCTAAATATTTGTAATTCGTACCATAATGGACTTTCTGATCATTGAATAAAGGGAAATAAATTTCACATCATTTGCATATCTCTATATATATGGTTTATATTATATACCATTAGTGCAGGTCCCTTAAAGTTAATTTTTGAAGTAGTATTGGATCTGTACAGATTAAGTGACTCATGGACTCACCTGTTTTCTGTGTGGTGACATCGGCACTAGCCAGCACTGAGGGTCGTTGGCAAGCTTGTTATAGAGATCGTCTTTGCCAAGTCATCTAAATCATCCAGGGATCAGACTCATCAGTCCTGTGTTGATTTGGCCTCATTACAGAAAAACAGACTTGTCAAGATGAGGAAACAGGTCCATAGAGACTAAATGACTTCCTCAAAGTTAATTAATGGCAGAGCAAAAACACAAATCCTCTGATTTCCTCTCCTAATCCAGTATTTCTTCTACTATGCTCTACTACTGCTACTTTGTCAGCAATAAAGTCCATCATAAATTCTTAGTCTGCTAAGGGGCTGCAAACTAGCTGGAGATCCATTTTAGAGTCATAAGAGTGCTGAAGCCTACATTCTGGCTATGTTTTAACTTGGGAAATTCCATTTTTCCTGCAGTTGTCCTTTGATGCTTCTCCCATGTTTTTGGTGGATAAAAGGTCATGACGGATGGTATTTTGTTCAAAATGTTCCAGCTTGGGGGACGGTGGGTGGGGAGAGCAGGAGAAGGGGATCGAGAGGTATTATGATTAGTACACATGGTGTGCGGTGATCATGGGGAAGACAGTGCAGCACAGAGAAGGCAAATAGTGACCCGTGGCATCTTAGTACACTGATGGACAGTGACTGCAATGGGGGGGAACTCGATAATATGGGTGAATGTAGTAATCAGATTGTTTTTCATGTGAAACCTTCATAAGAGGGTATATTAATAATATCTTTTTTTTCTTAAGGTATTTTGATATACACTCTTATGAAAGTTTCACATGAAAAAACAATGTGGTTACTACATTTAGCCATATTATCAAGTCCTCACCCATACGCCAATGCACTCAGTGTCCATCAGTGTAGTAAGATGCCACAGATTCACTATTTACCTTCTCTGTGCTACACTGTTTTCCCCGTGATCCCCCACACCATGTGCACTAAACAAAATACCCCTCAACCCCCTTCTCCCTCCCTCCCCATCCACCCTCCCACATCCCTCCCCTTTGGTAACCACTAGTTCCTTCTTGGAGTCTCTGAATCTGCTGTTTTTGTTCCTTCAGTTTTGCTTCATTGTTATACTCCACAAATAAGGGAAATCATTTGGCATTTGTCTTTCTCCGCCTGGCTTATTTCACTAAGGATAATATCCTCAGCTCCATCCATGTTGTTGCAAATGGTTGGATTTGTTTCTTATGGCTGAATAGTATTCCATTGTGTATATGTACCACATCTTCTTTATCCATTCATCTACTAATGGATAAAGTGTTTTGAGGAACCTCCATATTGCTTTCCACAATTGTTGAACTAGCTTACATTCCCACCAGCAGTGTAGGAGGGTTCTCCTTTCTCCATATCCTCGCAAGCATTTGTTGTTCTTAGTCTTTTGGATGCTGG
Organism: Phataginus tricuspis; assembly: GCA_029783875.1. Lineage (NCBI taxonomy): Eukaryota > Metazoa > Chordata > Mammalia > Pholidota > Manidae > Phataginus > Phataginus tricuspis. The sequence goes on along the minus strand of JAQQAC010003584.1, from coordinate 22,915,241 downwards.
TCATCCTTACTGGTGTGAGGTGATATCTCATTGTGGTTTTAATTTGCATTTCCCTGATGATTAGTGATGTGGAGCATCTTTTCATGTGTCTGTTGGCCATCTGAATTTCTTCTTTTGAGAACTGTCTCTTCATATCCTTTGTCCATTTTTTAATCGGGTTATTTGTTTTTTGGGCATTGAGGTGTGTAAGTTCATTATATATTTTGGATGTTAACCCCTTGTCAGATATGTCATTTACAAATATATTCTCCCATACTGTAGGATGCCTTTTTGTTCTGTTGATGGTGTCCTTTGCTGTACAGAAACTTTTTAGTTTGATGTAGTCCCATGAGTTCATATTTGCTTTTGTTTCCCTTGCTCAAGGAGATGCATTCAGGAAAAAGTTGCTCGTGCTTATATTCAGGAGATTTTGCCTGTACTCTCTTCTAAGAGTTCCATGATTTCATTTAGGTCCTTGATCCATTTCAAGTTTACTTTTGTGTATGAGGTTAAACAATAATCCAGTTGCATTCTCTTGCATGTAATTGTCCAGTATTGCCAGCACCAGCAATTGAAGAGGCTGTCATTTCCCCATTGTATGTCTATAGCTCCTTTATCGTATACTAATTGACCATATATGGTTGGGTTTATATCAGGGCTCTCTAGTCTGTTCCATTGGTCTATGGGTCTGTTCTTGTGCCAGTACCAAATTGTCTTGAGTACTGTGGCTTTGTAGAAGAGCTTGAAGTTGGGGAGCATAATCCCCCAGCTTTATTCTTCCTTCTCAGGATTGCTCTGGCTCTTCGGGGTCTTTTGGGGTTCCATATGAATTTTAGAATGATTTTCTCTAGTTTGTTGAAGTATGCTCTTGGTATTTTGATAGGAATTGCATTGAATCTGTAGATTGCTTTAGGCAGGACGGCCATTTTGACAATATTAATTCTTCCTCTCCATGAGCATGGGATGTGTTTCCATTTATTGGTATCTTCTTTAATTTCTCTCATGAGTGTCTTGTAGTTTTCATAGTATAGGTCTTTCACTTCCTTGGTTAGGTTTATTCCTAGGTATTTTATTCTTTTTGATGCAACTGTGAATGGAATTGTTGTCCTGATTTCTCTCTCTGCTAGTTCATTGTTAGTGTATAGGAATGCCACATATTTCTGCGTATTAATTTTGAATCCTGCAACTTTGCTAAATTCAGATATTAGATCTAGTAGTTTTGGAGTGGATTCTTCACGGTTTTTTATGTACAATATCATTTCATCTGCAAACAGTGACAGTTTAACTTCTTCCTTGCCAGTCTGGATGCCTTTTATCTCCTTGTGTTGTCTGATTGCCGTGGCAAGGACCTCCAGTACTATGTTGAATAGAAGTGGGGAGAGTGGGCATCCTTGTCTTGTTCCCAATCTAAAAGAAAAAGATTTCAGCATCTTGCTGTTAAGTATCATGTTGGCTGTGGTTTTGTCATATATGGCCTTTATTATGTTGAGGTACTTGCCCTCTATACCCATTTTGTTGAAAGTTTTTATCATGAATGGATGTTGAATTTTGTCAAATCATTTTTCAGCATCTTTGGAGATGATCATGTGGTTTTTGTCCTTCTTTTTGTTGATGTGGTGGATGATGTTGATGTATTTTTGAATGTTGTACCACCCTTGCATCCCTGGAATAAATCCTACTTGATCATGATGGATGATCCTTTTCACGTATTTTTGAATTCAGTTTGCTAAGATTTTGTTTAATATTTTTGCATCTGTGTTCATCAGGGATATTGGTCTGTAATTTTCTTTTTTTGTGGTGTCTTTGCATGGTTTTGGTGTTAGAGTGATGCTGGCCTCATAGAATGAGTTTGGAAGTAGTCCCTCTTCTTCTATTCCTTGGAAAACTTTAAGGAGGATGGGTATTAGGTCTTCACTAAATGTTTGATAAAATTCAGTGGTGAAGCCATCTGGTCCAGGCGTTCTGTTCTTAGGTAGGTTTTTGATTACCAGTTCAATTTCGCTGCTGGTAATTGGTCTGTTGAGATTTTCTATTTCTTTCTGGATCAGCCATGGAAGGTTGCATTTTTCTAGAAAGTTGTCCATTTTTTCTAGGTTATCCAGTTTGTTAGCATATAATTGTCCATAGTATTTCTGTGCTGTCCGTAGTGATTTTTCTTTTCTCATTTCTGATTCTATGTATGTGAGTAGACTCTCTCTTTTTCTTGATAAGTCTGGCCAGGGGTTTATCTTATTTTGTTTATTTTCTTGAAGAACCAGCTCCTGCTTTCATTGATCCTTTCTATTGTTTTATTCTTCCCAATTTTATTTATTTCTGCTCTCAACTTTATTATGTCCCTCCTTCTACTGACTTTGGGTCTCATTTGTTCTTCTTTTTCCACTTCGTTAATTTTGAGTTTAGAGTGCTCATATGGGATTTTTCTTCTTTCCTGAGGTAGGCCTGTATTGCAACATACTTTCCTCTTAGCACGGCCTTCGCTGCGTCCCACAGATTTTGCAGTGTTGAATTATTGTTGTCATTTGTCTCCATATATTGCTTGATCTCTGTTTTTATTTGGTCATTGATCCATTGGTTATTATTTAGAGCATGTTGTGAAGCCTCCAAGTGTTTGTGGGTTTTTCATTTTCTTTGCATAATTTATTTCTAATTTCATACCTTTGTGGTCTGAGAAACTGGTTGGTACAATTTCAATCTTTTTGAATTTACCAAGGCTCTTTTTGTGGCCTAGTATATGATCTATTCTTGAAAATGTTCCATGTGCACTTGAGAAGAATGTGTATTCTGCTGCTTTGGGTGTAGTGTTCTGTAGATGTCTGTTAGGTCCATCTGTTTTATTGTGTTGTTCAGTGCCTCTGTCTCCTTACTTTCTGTCTGGTTGATCTGTTATTCAGAGTGAGTGGTGTGTTGAAGTGTCCTAAATAAATTCATTGCATTCTATTTCTCCTTTTAATTCTGTTAGTATTTGTTTCACATATGTACGTGCTCCTGTGTTGGGCGCATAGATATTTATAATGATTATATCTTATTGTTGGATTCACCCTTTTATCATTATGTAATGTCCTTCTTTGTCTTTTGTGACTTTCTTTGTTTTGAAGTCTATTTTGTCTGATACAGGTACTGCAACTCCTGCTTTTTTCTCCCTATTGATGCATGAATTGTCTTTTTCCATCTATTCACTTTTAGTCTGTTTATGTCTTGGGGTCTGAAGTAAGTCTCTTGTAGGCAGCATATAAATGGGTCTTTTTTTTTTTTTTATCCATTCACTGACTCTCTGTCTTTTGATTGGTGCATTCAGTCCATTTATATTTAGGGTGATTATGGATAGGTATGTACTTATTGCCATTGCAGGCTTTAGATTCATGGTTACCAAAGGTTCAAGGTTAACTTCTTTACTATCTAAGAGTCTAACTTAAATCACTTTATATGCTATTATAAACACAATCTAAAGGTTTTTTTTCCTTCTCCTTTTTCTTCCTCCTCCATTCTTTATGTATTAGGTATCATATTCTGTTCTCTTTGTCTCTCTCTTCATTGACTTTAGGGATCATTAATTTAATTTTGCATTTGGTTAGTAATCAGCTGTTCTTCTTTCTTTACTGTGGTTTTATTACCTCTGGTGATGGCTATTAAACCATAGGAACACTTCCATGTATAGCAGTCCTTCCAAAATACACTGTAGAGATGGTTTGTGGGAGGTAAATTCTTTCAGCTTTTGCTTATCTGGGACTTGTTGAAAACCTCCTTCAGATTTAAATGATAATCTTGCTGGATAATGTAATCTTTGTTCGAGGCCCTTCTGCTTCATTGCATTAAATACATCGTGCCACTCCCTTCTGGCCTGTGAGGTTTCTGTTGAGAAGTCTGATGATAGACTGATGGGCTTTCCTTTGTATGTGATCTTATTTCTCTGTGTGGCTGCTTTTAATAGTCTGTCCTTATCCTTGATCTTTGCCATGTTAATTACTATATGTGTTGGTGTTGTCTTCCTTGGGTCCCTTGTGTTGGGAGATCTGTGCACCTTCCATGGCCTAAGAGACTATCTCCTTCCCAGATTGGGGAAGTTTTCAGCAATCACCTCCTCAAAGACACTTTCTATCCCTTTTTCTCTCTCTTCTATAGGTACTCCTATAATACGAATATTGTTCCATTTGGATTGGTCACACAGTTCTCTCAATATTCTTTCATTCTTAGAGATCCTGTTTTCTCTCTGTGCCTCAGCTTCTTTGTATTCCTCTTCTCTAGTTTCTATTTCATTTATTATCTCCTCCACCATATCCAATCTGCTTTTAATACCATCCATTGTGCTCTTCAATGTTTGGATCTCCAACCGGAGTTCATTCCTGAGTTCTTGAATATCTTTCCGTACCTCCATCAGCATGTTAATGATTTTTATTTTGAACTCCCTTTTAGGGAGAGTCATGAGGTTGATATCATTTAAATCTTTCTCAGGAATTGTATTCATAATTTTACTTTGAAACAGGTTCCTTTGGCATTTCATATTTGTATATGGCACCCTCTAGTGCCCAGAAGCTGTACTCTCTGGAGCTGCTTAGCCCCTGAAGCAATGTCAGGGGTCACCGGGGAGTGGTATTGGTGCCTGGGGGGAGGAAAGAGCTGTTTCCTGCTTCCTGGCTGCTATGCCTGTCTCCACTGCCTGAACCAGTGGACCGAGCACACAGGTATAAGCCTCTATGCTTTGCGTTTGTGGTTGCTGTAGACAGATCTTCCCTCTGCCTGGGCTAATGCCAGTGTTGGGTTTGCCGGTTTGTAAGCCCGGTAGGGCTGGCCAGGAGAAAGGCACAGTAGGCTGCCTATCACGGAGAGGGTTCTTGGAGCTGTTTAGGCAGCCAGGGAGCTGGAGCACCTGACGATCGTGAAAGCTCCAATCTGCTGGGCACAGTGCACCTGTACAATTTTGTCTACCTGTCCTTTCTCCTGAGCAGTAAGCTCTGTGCAATCCTTGCCCCGTTAGCAACCCTCTTGCTAAGGGCTTCCTTGTTAGGAAGTCTCTCAGACTGCCCACCTTTCTTTTGTCCGAGAGCTGCCAGCTATGGATCCCTGCTTTCCACAAGCAGCTGGAATCTTAGTCTCTCCAGGAATTCTGCCTGTCTTAGCTTTCCAACCCCCTAATTATGAGATTATCATGCAAGCACCATGAAATGTAGGTTTGTGCTCCCAGAGCATATCTCCGGAGTTAGGTATTCAGCAGTACCAGGTCTCCACTCCCTCCCTGCTCCATTTCTCTTCCTCCTGCAGGTGAGCTGGGGTGGGGGAAGGACTTGGGTCCTGCCGGACCACAGCCTTAGGACATTACCCTGTTCTGTGAGGTCTACTCTTGTCTCCAGGTGTATGCAGTTTGGCGCAGTCCTCTTTCCTGTTGCTCTTTCAGGAGTAGTTGTATCAGTTATATTTTCATATTATATGTGGTTTTTCGGAGGAAGCCTCTGTCTCACCTCTCATGCTACTATCTTTAATCTCCTCCCAGTATCTTAATAACAAAAATTGTAAAAAAAAGATGTTCCAGCAAAACAAGAAAAAAAAAACCTAGAGGAATGCACAAAACAAGACTAGGAAATGTTGAGAGTTGTTGAAGCTGAGTAATGGGTACATGGTTTATTATATATTTATTGTTTTTCAGATTTTAAAAGACACCTTGTTCCTCCAGAGAGGTGTTTTAACTGTGGGTGTATTGTTCCTTTGTTCTTATTTATATCTCTGTGTTAAAAAAAAAATAAGTCAGTAGTTTGTATTATTCTTAAATACCCTCACTCCCGCTGGGTCTAGGCGTAAGTTCAACAACAGTTTTCTGTTAGGCCAGAGAAAGATGTGTTTTTTAATTCTAGCCAAGCTATCTTCCTTGAAACAGTAGCCAGAAGGTTTGATCTTTAGCATAACACTTTCAAGGGGGTTGTTATGAACATAAGGCTTTTCTATGCCAAAAAAGGCGGTGGGACGAGTTTGGTTTTTCTTTCTGTAAGAACAAAAAGACTGTAAGATTCTTTTAGACCTAACAATGGTTAATAATCTAGACATTTTGGAAGATGAGTCAGTATAGTGTTTTCAGGCAGTTCTTTGATTTCTGTAACTACCACCTACCCACCTGTATGACCTCAGACAGACTGCTTTATCTTCCTAAACTTAAGTTTCTCCATCCACAATCTAGAAATACTAAAATGTATTTTGTAAGATTGCTGTAAGGATTAAATTGCTGAACAATGTGAGTCAGAATTTACAGAGATAATCAATATTAATTCCTTTCCCTTCCAGGACAGTAGAAGCTCTTAAAGATGAGATTTTTTTCCCTTTACTTTTTCTAATCTGTTACCTTTTTTTAAGTTTTTTCCCCTTACTTCATCTTTCTCCCTGTTTTCACTTAGGGTGTGCATGCTGGGTAACCGCACCCTGTCATCAAGACACATTGATATTTGCTCTAAGACCAAGGAAATGAACAACATGACAGTACCATCAAAATTATGGGGCTTCTTCTGTAACTCAAGTCAATTTTTCAATGCCACCTGTGATGAATACTTTGTTCACAATAATGTCACTTCAATTCAGGGCATTCCTGGATTGGCTAGTGGTGTCATTACAGGTAAGTTAGGAGGTTTTTGGACAAGTTTTTAATTTTCTCTAAGGAAAACAAGCTTTGCCATTTTAAACTCTTCAGTTGTCCAAGACTCACTGCCATGGGGTCACTCTTCCTCAAGTTTAGCACATAGCTCTAAATTCAACCTCTTTCTGCTATTCTTTTACTGAATTTATCCTTTTTCAGGACTCTGTTGCGGCATTGTCTGCTAAAACCTCCTTTTGAGAACAGAGCTAAGTAAATCACTTTTTAGCCTAGGATAAGAAAGTAAAATATTCTGCATGTTACTATAAATTGCCAGTGTTTTCTCCACAGTGACAGCTAGAATGAAATTATTTTAATGCCACCACATCTATATGTATGTTTTCCTAACTCAGCTAAATTTCTGAAACTCTTAAGTAACTTCTATCTTAAATGTTTGGTCCACAAATTTCCTTTCAAGTGAGCAAGTTTACACAAGCATTTTAGAAATAGCATTGATAATTTACATTAGTAAATTTAATTGCATTTGTAGGTGCCAAAACATCCTGTCAAATCACATTTGAACAAGATAAGAAAGGGCACTAGACTTTTATTTATGTGTGCCTTATTGTGCAATATGTATGTGCACGTATATGTGCTCATGTAGAAGCAAACATACCTTTAAAAACTATATAAATGAGGAATCTGATTTTGAGTGTTGTTTTGGTAGGAAATTATCTTCTTTCTATACTGCTTCTCCTTAAATACTTTTTTTTTCCCATTGCAGAGAATCTTTGGAGTAATTATCTACCAAAGGGAGAGATCATTGAAAAGCCCTCAGCCAAATCTTCCGATGCCTTAGGCATCTTAAACCATGAGTATGTCCTTGTTGACATCACCAGTACTTTCACTCTTCTGGTGGGAATCTTCTTTCCGTCTGTCACAGGTAAGTAGAGGGGCTGTTGTCTGTTTTAGAAGCCATCAGATGAAGGGAGTCACTTTTCTCAGGAGAGAATTATATTCTCGGGGTTCCCAGATCTACCTCTAATCTTTATCAGTATCAGTATGAATACTGAAGTGTTCAAGAATTCAAGAGGTTAACATGTTCTCCTTTCCTTCTCTAAAGGTATCATGGCTGGATCAAACAGATCTGGAGATCTGAAAGATGCTCAAAAGTCTATTCCTATTGGCACCATCCTTGCCATCCTGACCACCTCCTTTGTCTGTATCCTTTTCATGGATCCCATCTGAGTCTAGTCATAGGAACGTCCATAGAACAAGGGTGATCAGTCTTCTTCCCTGGTAATAAAGATACTCACTTTATATCACTTCACTTCTCAACAGGTAATATACCTACCTCAACTCTAAAATTCAAGAAAGAACTTATAAGATTAGTGAATTTATTAGCAAGTCATTTTACTAATTGAAGAAATATCCTGTGTGTTTACTTTCTGTCCCATCGTAGAAGGTGAATGTCAGTTTCCTTGACTCTCCATACGGTAGATTTAAGCAATGTTATCCTTTTTGGAGCGTGTATAGAAGGTGTTGTTCTCAGAGACAAGTGAGTAGTTGGTTTCCTTTAACAGTCATGTCTGTCTTCTGTTGTCTGATCATTCCACACAGCCTCAAGACGGTTATACTCAAAACCCAACCTGAGATATATCGTGACCAACAATTAGAAAACATGTATATAGTTCCCAAAAAGGCTAGTAATAAGGGCCAGGATAATGGTTATAAATATGTGAGATGTCATGAATAGAGCGCTTCAAAACAAGCATGAATTTGTCTCATAATGACCTCCTTGTACATTAAGAGCTGAATTGGAAAACTAAGATCAAAAGTAAAGGAGGGCAAGTAAAAAAAACAAACTTTCAAGTATCTCTGGTATCTCCTCTGAGAGACATAAGTATATATCTCTTTTGCATTCTAAATAAAAGGTTAAAACTTACTTTCTTCATTTCTTTAGGAAGACTGCTCCGTGTTTTTCCTTTCCTCTCAACTATGAGTATAAAATAAAATTTTTGCAAGAGATACCTAGAAAAATCTTTCCCCCAAACCTGCTACATCACTTTCTGTTTTCTCCATCTTGGGGAGTTAATAGGTTCACCATTCACTCCTTTCCCAAAACAGAAACTTGGGTGTCACCCTAGACTTTCTCCATCAATTCCCTTATGCAGTTGTTTCTAAAGCCCTGTAAATTCCACCTTTCACCTTAATAGATCTCATTCTTTCCACTATTCTTTATCCCCATCACTTTGTACTGGTCTCAGGAACTTTTCCTAAATGATTGTAATAATTTCCCTTTCAGTTTTACCACCTTTTAATCTTTCTTCTGTGCTGCTACCAGAATGATTTTTCTAAAACACAAAATTTTATTACAAACCTTCCTCCTTCAGAGCCTTCCAAGGCCCCTGAAAACCCGTTATTTTGATCTGGTTCATTCTCCCTGTTCTAGTCTCATCACCTGCCATTCCCTCATAGATTCCCTATGCTCCAGCCATGATTAAAGATAAATATGCCCTGTTGTTTCAGCTCTCCATCCATCTACACATTTGTTTGTATGGTTTCTTTTGCTTAGAACGGGCTACCCCTGCCTGGCAGAGATGTCCGTCCTCTAAGAATAGACTAAGCATCCTCTATCCTGTGAAGCTTCTCATGCTCTCCAAGGGAGAGAACACTCCTCCCTTTGTTCCGCTGCAATACTGAACATACTACAGCATTGCACTGTCCATGCAGATTGCAGCCGCTAGAGTTCTTTACGGACAGGAACCTTAATAAGTGCTATATAAATATAGTTGGCAAAAATAATTGAGTAGCATAGTTTATTATTACTGTACTGTTGTAACTTAAGACTTATGAATTTAAAGAACTTTGGTAAATAATATTTGGTAATATAAAAATTATCAAAAGTGTAAATTGGAATACTACTTTAGAAAACTGTTGGTCATTATCTCCTCAAGTTGAACATATAACATACCTTATGACCTGGCAGCTCCCCTGCTGGGTATATCCAGCAGAGCCACATGCACATAGATATTAAGAATCACCCACAAGAATTCTCACAGCTGTATTATTCTTACTCGTCAGAACCTGGGAATAGTCCAAATGTCCATCAGTAATAGAATGTTTTTCATGCAATGGAAAAACCACACAATAAAAATAAATGAGCCACAGCTATATACCCCCCAAAAAACAATGGATTTCACATTGTTGAAAGACAAAACACGTATACTGTGTTTCATTTATTATCAAGTTTAGAACAGGTAAAACTAGATAGTATTAAAAGTCAGCATAGTGGGGAGGAAGAAAGGTCTAGTGATCGGGAGGCTAGAGAGGCTTTTGGGTGCTGCCAATGTTCTGTTTCTTGATTGGATGGTAGGTACATGGATGTTTGCTTTGGGAAAATTCATTGAAATGTACATTTATTTTTTGCACATTACCTTTTGTATGGGATAGTTAATAAAAAATTGTTAAAACCATAAAGAAGCAATGAGATGCTCCCATTAAATTAGCAATGACTTTAAAAATTTTAATGCCTTCTAAAATTCATATTGAACCAGAAAAGACCCCGAATAGCCAAAGCAATCCTGAGAAGGAGGAATCAAACAGGGGGAATTACGCTCCCTGACTTCAAGCTCTACTACAAAGCCACAGTAATCAAGACAATTTGGTACTGGCACAAAAACAGACCCAC
>JAQQAC010003584.1:22850924-22900021 GCA_029783875.1 Phataginus tricuspis | reverse complement strand
TTGAGAAGTCTGATGACAGTCTGATGGGTTTTCCTTTGTAGGTGATCTTTTTTCTCTCTCTAGCTGCCTTTAATATTCTGTCCTTGTCTTTGATCTTTGCCATCTTGATTATTATGTGTCTTGGTGTTGTCTTCTTTAGGTCCCTTGTGTTGGGAGATCTGTGGGCTTCCGTGGACTGTGAGACTATTTCCTTCCCCAGCATGGGGAAGTTTTCAGCAATTATTTCTTCAAAGACACTTTCTATCCCTTTTTCTCTCTCTTCTTCCTCTGCTCCTCCTATAATGCGAATATTGCTCCGTTTCGATTGGTCACACAGTTCTCTTAATATTCTTTCATTCTTAGAGATCCTTTTATCTCTCTCTGCCTCAGCTTCTTTGTATTCCTGGTCCCTGTCTTGTAATTCCTTGATCGTGTCTTGAACCTGATTCAATCTGCTGGTGAGCCCGTTGATGGCTTGTCTCATTTCTGCATTATCTTTCCTCACTTCCCTCACTTCCTCCCTCAGCTCTTGCACATTTTTCTGTAGATCCGTCAGCATGGCTATGACTTTTATTCTGAATTTTTTTTCTGGAAGACTGTGCATGTCCATTCCTTCCGCTTCTTTTTCTGGGGTGGTGTTTGTCTGAAGCTTTGTCTGTATCATATTCTTATGTCTTCTCATGACCGCCTTGCCGGGACTCCCGCCGGAGTGCTGGGGTGGAGGGGCGCTCTGGTCTCGCTGGATCGCGTTTCTGTCCTGCCTCGCCGGGTGCCGAGTCCTCTCTCCAGAGTGTCTGGCCGCCGGAGTTCTGGAGGGGGGGGAGCGCTCGGTCCCACTGGGTTGCCACTCCGTATCCCGTCCGCCTCACCGGTTGCCAAGTTCTCACAGGTGTAGCTGTACGCTGTGCACTTTCCTGTGTATTCTGGTCTCTCTTTTAGGGATAGTTGTATTTGCTGTATTTTTGTGAATAAATATAATGTTGGGAGGAATTTTTCTGCTGGTCCGTTCATGTCGCCATATTCCCAGAAGTCCCCCGAAGTAATTTTGAAATATTTAAAACCATTGATCTTTTTCTTTTTTTTTTTTTTTTGCAGTTAATCCCTCTTAGTAAAGTACCATAAGGAGAAAAATGAATGTCAATATGTACCTTAAGATTAATGACAGTATTTTCTGTAGTAGAAAGTTAGTACTAGAGGAATGGATAATGTACTATTATTGAAACTACAAAGTTTTCAGAGTTTTTCATGACATAGGATGATGCTTTTAAGTTTAAAAAGAATATAGAATTGTAGGTGCAGCGTGAACTCATCTATGTTTTTAAAAACTATGCAAAGTATTCTAAATATTAGCAGTTATGTTATGATTATGGATTTCTTCCATGAGTTTTGCGGGTTTTTTTTCCACGTTTTTCTAAGAGCAGATACTTCTATAATTTACAGGGAAAGCAGCAGTTGAAGCTTATCTTTTGACTCTACACTTTACTTTCTCTTAATAGGTTAATAGTGCCTTTTGATCAAATCTACCTACCTTTATGTTTCTTAGTATTCATACCTATCTCAGTTTTGATTCTCTAAAAATTATGAATAGAAAAATTGGGTGAATGTCTCTCTAGTCTTTCAGTCTAAAGTTATTTTCAGATTTAATTTCCCTTCTCTTACTTCTCTCCCAGGTTTGGGGATGCTGTGAAAGGTAATCTTGTGGTGGGTACCTTATCTTGGCCATCCCCGTGGGTGATTGTTACTGGCTCCTTCTTCTCCACGTGTGGGGCGGGACTGCAGAGTCTCACAGGTGCACCGAGGCTGCTACAAGCTATAGCAAAGGACAACATCATACCCTTCCTGAGGGTGAGTGACCTTTTCTGGGCTCCCTTTTTTCTCAGGTTTATGAGTAACAGTGTGGTTTTCCTAGGCTTAGGAGTTACTAAATCATATAGTGTGAAGACAAGTGGGTTTTTAGTACAACACCCTGTAAACACCTACAAGTGGGTTTTTAGTACAACACCCTGTAAGTTATATGAAGTGTGGTAAAGGTATTTAAGATAGCACAGTTGTAACACTATTATCTTTCAAGTATCTGAAACTGTACCCTGGAGGAATCATGGAGCATTGACTCAAATACTCCCCTCACTGCTTTGTCTGATATTTCTCTCCTGTCTGTAGGTCTTTGGTCACAGCAAAGCAAATGGGGAACCTACCTGGGCTTTACTTCTAACTGCTGCCATTGCAGAGCTGGGAATCCTTATTGCATCCCTGGATCTTGTGGCCCCAATTCTTTCAATGTAAGTCCAGTTATTCTCTTCACTTATTCTCACTTATATGATATATAATACTCATTGGTTTCCATCGGGCATGTAACAGTGATAACAAGAGAGTGAGCCAGGTACAAGTGTAAGTTCACCTAAATAATAAATATCCCTGAGAAGGTTATGTAAGCCTGACTTCTTTGGATTGTCATGGTTTCTTCCTACATATGTAACTTCAGTTTGCTTTCATTTCTAATTCATTATCAACTGGTTGCAGCTTTTAATACCCCTGTTTGCTTTTATTCATTTAGCTGTGACTTATTGATGACTTACTGCCAACCTGCCACTGGGCAGTATTCTGGGAATACAAAGATGAATAAGACACAGTCTTAAGGAACTGATGGTAAATCAGGAAAGCAGTGATCCCTGTGTAGTGTGATAGTACTGTGGTAAAGGTGAGCGCCGAGTGCTTTAAGAACTCTCAAGTGAGGCATCCAAGTGAACTGAGACTCAAGAAACATTTTCTGGAGGAAGTGATACTTACGTCTTGAAGGAGGGCTCATTATTTTCTAAACAACTCAAGGATGAAAGATGTTCCAGTCAGGGAATGTGTGTAAAGGAATCAAGGAATGAAATAATGCAACACATCCAGAAAGCTGGAAGTAGTTTAGCTTTGATAGAGTAGAGGGTGTATGTCAGAGAGCAGCAGAGCAGGGAAGTCGGCAGAGCCAGATCACAGAGGACCTGGGACTTCTACCTGGAAGCTGTGGGCAATCTGTTGAGAGAAAAATGATCTTATTTATGTTTTAGAATGATCAATTCACTATAAAAGATAGGTTAAAAGGAGGCTAAAATTGAGCTGGGAATGCCAATTGGAAGCTTATTTGACTAAGCCAGCAGGGAAGAAATGAAAGCCTGAACTAAGGTGATGGTAGCAGAGATGGAAAAGAAGAAAAGATCAGAAACTGGTAAATAGGTAGAATCCATAGGACTTGATAAGTGAATTTGTAACAAGGATGAGTAACAAAGAGGAAACTGGAATAATCCCAACAACTTGAGGAGTGGTTTGTCTCTCAGTGAGCGAGAACCCAGGAGGATGAGCAGGTTGGTGGAGAGGTCTCCCTGCTTCCTAGTCTTAATCAAAGGCTAGCAGGCTAGAAAAAAGGCTAACAACCCTTGAAGAATCTCTTGCAATAATACTCATTCCTTTTGCTTTTTGTGTTCTGCCAGGTTTTTCCTCATGTGTTACCTCTTTGTGAACTTGGCATGTGCCTTACAAACATTACTTCGAACACCCAACTGGAGACCCCGGTTCCGCTACTACCACTGGTAACTCTGCTTTTTTTCTTCTTCTTCCCCAAATTTGGAGAGAACCCATCATTGAACAAGAAAACTAGGAGGTTCTGGGTTTTCAATACAATATTTTTCTTGGCCAACCATTCCATACTGTTTTAACTTCCAGTGCTTACCTGAATTTCCACTGCCTACCACGTTTTCTCATACATTGCTTTAGAATAATTTGAAACATCCACATGAGAATAAAGATCAAAACTATGAAGTGTTTCCATCCTGCTACATTCTTCAGGTTAAAACAACCTACCCTTTGCATGTTTTTCCCATTTCTTTCAATTAAGCACTGGACTTCATCCCCTTCTTTCTTTATTCTTGTATTCTCATCAGTTTTCATTCTCAATCCCTCTTCCTTATGACCATTTCATTTGGTAGTTAAAAAACTGTGAGCTATAGAGTTAAATGACCTAAATTCAAATGTCATCTCTACTATTTCATAGCTTTGTGACTTTCAGCAAAGCACATAACCATATAAAATTTCATTTTATTTATTTGTAAAATGGGACTAATGATATTACGTATCTCATAGGGTTTTTTTTGAGATAATCTAAAGTGTCTGGTACACAGTAAAGCTACGGCTGCTGCTGCTCTGTTCAATCTCCTCAGTCCTAAAGGAGCCATTGCGGTTTTAGCCACCATCCATCTCTTTCCCATTCCTTTCTGTCATAGGTTAAAGTTACTTAATATGTCCTGTATGTACCTTTTGCTACATTTCTTTGTAGCGAGGAGGAAGTTTGGTGACTTCCTCCTTGACCTTTTCTGGCTTCACTTACCAGTGGTGGGCAATGATGTGACTTCCATGTGGCAAAAATTAGATCTTTAGCTGATCTTAATACCTCTAATCCTCTTTCTAGCCTTAACTTTAAAAAGTTAAAAGTTCATTGTGAACTTTTTTATGTTACTATTTTGATTTTGTTTTTTTTCCTTCCTCTTTACCCTCTATTTTTATTAGAACCTGATCTTCTCCAGATTAACAACGCTCCTATTCATTCTTTAAAATTTGCCGTAGAGCTGAAAAGTTCTTTCTGTACACAGAAGAACTTGAGTAAATATAGTTATCTAATGTATTTGATCAAAACAATCGCCTCATTATTCTCTGCCAAGTCTCTTTTATGAAATTTTTTCAGTGGGTCTGCAGTTATGCTAATAAATGTTATAAAGTTTTTAGCAATATTATGTGAAACACTTTCTTTTGAAAGATCATAGAGTTAATAATCTGACTACATGCTACAGCCTTGCTTTGCCAAGTAGGTATTAATGGTTCCCATAATTATAGATAACTTTTCTGGTATTCTACTCTTTTGTGTGTTTTTCCAGCAACGGGAAACATCAGCACAAAGGATGGTTTGGGTCTCGGTGCAGAACTGCTGACCATTGCCAGTCCATAATAAGAGAACTATAAAAGCTGAGAAGTGTTTGTAAAGCTTCTATAGCAATTAGACATTGTCATAGCATCCAGACTTACAATTTTTCTAGTAGTTCATTTGTACTGCATCTTAAAAATCCAGTCTGAAATATATTGAGAAAAAAAATTGTTAAATAATCCCTTACCAGCTTAAGAGTGAACCTCTAGCACAGGCTTCTATTTTGCTGCTTAGAAAACTCTTCGTTGTTTGGGTTTTTGTTTTTAATTTTCTAGGGCCCTCTCTTTCATGGGAATGAGTATCTGTCTGGCTCTGATGTTCATTTCTTCCTGGTATTATGCCATTGTAGCTATGGTAATAGCCGGTATGATCTACAAGTACATCGAGTACCAAGGGTGAGTCTGGATTTGACCATGATCACTGCTAAAAGTAACAAAACTGACTAGTTTGGTTAGAGCCAACCCAATGAAAATTGTGTTAAGGGTCCAGATAACTTCACTCATCCATAACTAAACGTCATATCCTTCATTCTCTTTGCCATCTTACAGACACAAGCTTTTGATCATAAGGGGAACCTGTTAAGGAAGTATTAATGGATCAATGAAAAAAATAAAAGGACATGTTGAAATAATAATAAGTATTGAACAAAGTATAACACAAATATAAATACTTTTGCTTATCTCTTAAGTCAAGGGATTGTCTTAGAAATGAAAAACAAATTAATCCTGAGTAACTTTGTAACTTTGTAACAACTAAGACTTCACTAACAACTTTCAAAAATTAGGAATAAATGACACTGTGATTCAAAGGTTACATTGAGTTTTGCTCTCTCCCCAATATTTTCAAAATAACTTAAACTTTGGATCTATAGTAATTTCCTAATCCAAATTGCTATTGTATATTATTGCTTTTGGATAGTTACATAGAAGGACAAGTGACTCTTCCAGCCTTTTCTAAACTGCTGTGCAGTACAGTCTGGTGTTGAAGAATAGTGCTGGTCTGCTTGCAGTTGGTTCATTATGTTAGTAAAGAGCATTATGTAAATAATTAATACAGGTTTTGATCTTCCCTGTGCACAGAGAAAATAAACTTTATTTTTTGAAATTGTACTTGCTATAGTTTTATTCTGTCATTGCTCCTCTGTCCTTTTTCTCCCAGAGCTGAGAAAGAATGGGGTGATGGTATCCGTGGGTTGTCCCTCAGTGCAGCCCGGTTTGCTTTGCTTCGGCTGGAGGAAGGACCTCCACACACTAAAAACTGGAGGTAAAGAAATCAACAGAGCTTAGTGCTTAACATACAGAAATGTGTGCTTCATTGATTACAGGATAAGGACATCATGTGGCTTAGGAATTGCTATAATGGACCTGTTTTGAATGTTTCCAAATTCTTCACCCTTTATTCCCTTTTCTTCATGTGTTAACATGATCTAGACATCTACCATTGTTACCCTTCCTTGAAGAGTGATCAATTTGAAATAATACAGGGATAATTTAAAATAACACAATACCCTTATCCTGTCATTTCTTATCTCTTCCTCTGGCAAATTACATGTTTTATACATATTTCCTGAATTAAAGGCTAGAATTTTCATTCTGTTCCCCAGACCCAAAGTTTTTCTCCCCTCCAACCCATCTCTACCCCGCCAACCTCTTTGCAGGCCTCAGTTGCTTGTATTGCTGAAACTAGATGAAGATTTACACGTCAAGCATCCTCGCCTCCTCACCTTTGCTTCACAACTTAAAGCAGGAAAGGGTCTCACTATTGTGGGCTCTGTCATCGTGGGGAACTTTCTGGAGAACTATGGGGAAGCTTTAGCGGCTGAGCAGGTAAGAGTCAGGACTTGTGGGCTCAGTGAAGTTCAGCTTGTGGTTTTTGATGTTAAGTAATAGGAGCTCAGGTTTTTAAGTGAATCCCTTTCATGAATGATCTGGGAGCTTCCCTTCTTAGTGCTGACTTTTGAACAGTCATATTCTCCCAAATAATAAGATGAACTGAAAGATAGTAATTTATTCTCTCTTCCCATTTAAAAAGCATTACTAAACTGTAAGATTATTGAGGATAAGCACTATTTTCAAATAGGCTCCAAACACTGACTTGGCCCTGAGAGAAGTCATGAACATAAATCATCACACCTTGAACTGTGGAGGTGGTTCCCCTCCATCCTGTGATAAGGAGCAGTGAGCGCTTTCTTCCTCCTCACTAATCTGCACATGGCACCATGAGCAAGATTCCTTTGCTACTTCTGCTTAGCTTCCTATTGAATATCACGATTTATCCCTGAAGAAGAAAGTAGTTTTCACTCTAATACTTAACTATACATAATAAAACTAACCCTGTTGTTGGAAGTAACTTTCAATTACATTTCAAAAATGTTACTGGATTTCATTTTGGAATGCTTCGAAACCCTGAAAACTAGATGATGTGCTGAAGAAACATAAATCCAGAATTAGTCCAGAAAAATAGATTAAAAGTATAGAACTTGAAATCAAGAGACCCTACTTATTATCCTAGCCACACCACTGACTTAAACTGTGCCTTTGGAAAGATCATATCCATTTTCCACACCATTATTCCCTTTATCTTTCTACCAGGACAGTAGAGTAACAGGAAATAAAATATTATCTCCAAATTGGCTTAAGTGAATAAGAAGAGAAAAGTAAATATAAGTATCACAAATTATCATAATTAAAATATCAAAAAGGATACAGAAATTGGAGAAACAAACAAAAAATACCTGAGAAAACTAAAATGAAACTGAATCATCAGATCAAATTTCTAGTAAGATGAGTCAGAGTTTGACTGGGACTGAGGAAGGAGCATGTTCACACCCATCCTGGTCAGTCAAGAAAGAATATTCAATATTCCCTTTATGAAGATCCCTGTTCTCACTTTGCTTGTAACAAAGAAAAGCCCGAGAGGAAAAGGCAGAGGAAGTACATGTAGACAGCCAGCTATTAATAAGCACTTAGAAAGTGAAAAAGAAAAAGGATAATGAAATTTCACTGGGATAATTTTAACTTTTGTACTTTTCTGTAGGAGGTGTGGTTTTATGCAGTTTAGAAAGAGGGGGATGTTCTATGGAGAAGGAGGAATAGGTTAAAAGGTCCAAGATGAAGCAATTCAGTGTTGAGGTTCTGTTTCTCTTTCAGACCATAAAACACCTAATGGAGGCAGAGAAGGTGAAAGGATTCTGCCAGCTGGTGGTGGCCGCCAAGCTCAAAGAGGGCATTTCCCACCTCATCCAGTCGTGTGGCCTTGGGGGCATGAAGCACAACACAGTAGTGATGGGATGGCCTAATGGCTGGCGCCAGAGTGAAGATGCTCGAGCTTGGAAGGCTTTTATTGGTACAAAATATTTTTCATACATCCTGAGGGCCCAAACGGGGCACAGTTAAATCCCTGTTACTCTAACCCGACTCCCTAGCCATTGCCAAAGCACAGTCTTACAAGGGCACCTAAATATCAACTAGTAGCAGAGCCCTGATTCTGCTCAACCCTTCCAACTTTATTATGTCCATGAATTGTTTATTTCAGTTAAGTCTTTTGTTAGGAATGATCTCTGAGATTGCCTTATTTTCATTGTTATCTCCCACATTGACATTCTCATAGGAATTGCAAGTATTGTCCTTCAGCATCAGAATCTCCCAAAGCCCCCTTCTCAATCTAACTGTGCTAGCTAGTCCTACTTTTCTCAGTAGTTTTTGTACTTGATGAGGTATCACCTCCCATGTAAACAAAGAAACATAAAAGAGCAGTTTCTCTGCTTCCCTGATATGGGAGGAAACAGCATGCCTAAGGATTCTTCTCTGCTTATCCTGATTCTGTGTTCTCCTTAGGCACAGTTCGAGTGACAACTGCTGCCCATCTGGCCCTGTTGGTGGCTAAAAACGTATCCTTCTTTCCCAGCAATTTGGAGCAATTTTCTGAGGGCAACATCGATGTGTGGTGGATTGTGCATGATGGGGGGATGCTCATGCTATTACCATTTCTACTCAAACAGCACAAGGTATTGTAGACACCTGTTTAAAAAGTCTCTCCCTTAGCTTGTCCTGGTTCACTAGACAAATTCTTCCTCTTTGTTTCTGTCATGTTGAATCTTAGAGTCAGAAGAGTTGAGAATTATTCTTGGCTGTCCCATGATACCAGTTTCAACTTTATAAGAAAAGTTTTTTTTGTAGTTGATAACTACCTATCTACAAGTGAAATTCGGCAAATTAATAAAGTTCCATATTAGCCCTTGGGAAAAACATTAACAAGTGAACACATCCTTTAAAAAAAAAAGGTCTCTCAAATACTGGAAACCTAAGGATGTGTGTGTGTGTATCTTACACGTACACATGCTTATCCTTTGGTAAGACTAATAAATTGAAAGGTAAATAAAAAATTTTAAATACCATAGTCTTCACCTTGTCATCAATATGCTTTCTGAATAAAGTGCCCTCTTAATGTATCACAGGCTGTGTTTTCTGTTTTGCCAGGGGGTTTCTTTGTCGTGAAATTAAGAACTCCTTAAAACTGTATTTAATGTGTTCCTTAGTCAAGCTTTTGTTTTAGTACAATAAGGCAGAAAGTAAGGAATTTAAGAACAGATACCCTGATAATATAGCAATGTTGTTCCAGGCAAAAATGCCTTGTATTTTAGAAAACAACTTTTCTTTTTTTTTTTTTTGCCTTCTTGCACCTAATTTTCCATGTCTGTATGGTACTGTCACAGGTGTGGCGAAAATGCAGCATACGGATCTTCACAGTAGCCCAGCTAGAAGACAACAGTATTCAGATGAAGAAGGACCTGGCCACTTTCCTGTATCACCTGCGCATTGAGGCAGAGGTGGAAGTGGTGGAAATGGTCAGAAAGCAGAGTTTGGCATCAAAGAGACCACCCTTCCCCATCCCACACCCAGTCTTCCTAGAACCTTTTCTGGTTTGGGAAACTCTTCAGCTGCAAATGTAGATTAATCCCTTACTTAATTGACTTAGATAAGTACAGTGTGTATATAATGTATATATGGTACTGTTTTTATTTTTGCTGCATTGTTTGTTAGATAACCTTTATATTTCTGCCAGATTCTTGTCTAATATAGCTTCATTAATTTTTAATTCATATATTCATGTTAAAATCCCACCTTTTTTTGAGATAACCTGGCACTATTAAAAAATTAGAAGACTAGACTTTGTGTTTCAAGGGAACACATATGATGGTTAGATTATGGAAAAGGTTCTCAGGGCTTCTGGATTTGATCTATGTATTGTATTTATGTAGTTTGTATTTATGTAGTTCAATAACAAAGTAGGATTGAACCTTAGGTTGATACTGTGATACTTTCTGTGGCTTAATTTAGTGAGTGGAAAGGAAAATGTGTGACTCCTCTTTCATTGTCCCTTATGCTTACTGCGTGATACCTGTGGCAGCATGACAGTGACATATCAGCTTACACTTACGAGCGCACCCTGATGATGGAGCAGAGGTCCCAGATGCTCCGGCACATGCGACTCTCCAAAACTGAGCGGGACAGAGAGGTGAGACCATGCTGTATCGATCTAATCCGGCCCAGTGAAGTCCGTCTCTGAAAGGGGTGATACCTAATTGTTCTCATAGAATGACAGTTTCTTTCCTTCTCACTTTGTCCATCATCCCACTATAACTACATTGGTGTTTCCAAATAATTGAAGGTAAAACCTTAGAGGAAATCGGGTATAGTGCCATGTGTTGGGCCTCCCTCAGGCACAGTTGGTGAAAGACAGGAACTCGATGCTACGACTGACCAGCATTGGCTCTGATGAAGATGAAGAGACAGAGACTTATCATGAGAAGGTACACATGACTTGGACCAAAGACAAGTACATGGCATCCCGGGGACAAAAAGCCAAGTCAATGGAAGGATTCCAGGACCTGCTGAACATGCGTCCGTAAGTTTTCCAGCTCATGAGCTTATCACATAAGATGGTACCCTAGTCAGTGCCATAGATGTGACATTGCCTGGATACATCGGATGGAGTCTGCTGTTTCACCCCAAATCCAGCCATCTCTCTATTGTTTGCCTGTCAGTTAACTCTGTACACACCTATCCATCCTTTTTCCTCTCCATTTAGTGTTCCTGGCATAAAACAAGCACATGTAGAATGAGAAAACCCAGGATATTAATATTATAAGGAAATCATTTGTCATTA
Source organism: Phataginus tricuspis (assembly GCA_029783875.1). Classification (NCBI taxonomy): domain Eukaryota; kingdom Metazoa; phylum Chordata; class Mammalia; order Pholidota; family Manidae; genus Phataginus; species Phataginus tricuspis. The sequence goes on along the minus strand of JAQQAC010003584.1, from coordinate 22,888,917 downwards.
CCTTATTCATAGTCAGCCACACAAAAGCTCTATATCTCAAGTTTTTAAAAGTTGACTATATGCCAGTTTTTTCTTTGCTTTAACCATCTCTATTTCTCCCTGTCCCCCTCCCCCAGCGACCAGTCCAATGTGAGGCGGATGCACACAGCAGTGAAGCTCAACGAGGTTGTAGTTAACAAATCCCATGAAGCAAAGCTGGTTTTGCTGAATATGCCAGGGCCGCCCCGAAATCCTGAGGGTGATGAAAACTGTATCCTTTCCAATAGTAGAGCTACCAGTAGAGAACATCTTAGCCTGTTTCTTAGGTGAGACCACCAGGTAACTGTAAAAGTCATGTGCCTGTTTTCCTCTTAAGGAAGGAAGGCTGTTAAAAGTCTTAGGCAATGATTCTTACAAAGTAGTGAGATTCGTCTCCTTTGGGGGACTTGGGAGTGTAATATGTTCTCTCTGAACCCTAAAGAGACTTGTGGTGGTGCACCTGCAACATGATTTCTGATATTCAGTGTGTAGAACCCTTTCCTGACGGTTCTAGAAATGGAATGCCCACATCCTCTCTCCTCTTCTAGCTCTACCCACTTTGCAAAGCCTTTTTCTTTTGGATGGAGTTAGGGGAGCAGTTGAAATGGAACCTCCTCTGAGGGGGAAAAAAAAGAGATAAGGGGATTTCTTCATACCCAGGATTGTTTTTATGAGGCCCCTTCAGTACTACAAGTGGTGTAGACTGGCCCATTCTCACCATTACAGAAAGGAGGTTAAAAGGAAAACAGAACTGGCAGAAAACTCCAACTGGAGCAGCTGCCCTTAGAAATCACATGGGTCCTCTCTAGGAATTGTATGGCTGCCCTGCCTGTTGCGCCTTTTTCTTCTTTTTTGACTTATTTTGCTGTGTGGTAATAATATAATACATCACTTGTAGGTTTCCCCCGTTTTTAATAACACTCAGGAAAAAGAATCTAACAAATGGGAGAGTGTCTTGTATTATATATGCAAAGGGACTAAATTCTGGATTACTTCACAGGGTTAAGCTGAATCCAGAGCTCAGACTTATTCTGAGTATATAATGATTAAACTGGGCATGCTGATTTTGCAGCTTTGCAAGTCATAAACTCAGATTATCGTGCCAGGTTGTAAAGTATGTTATTCTTCTGCCTATTGTCTCCTTGACAAATTCTGAAGACATGGAGTTCCTAGAAGTGCTCACCGAGGGACTGGAGCGAGTCCTCCTTGTCCGAGGTGGTGGCAGTGAAGTGATCACCATTTATTCATAATCCACTTCTGAATGACTCTGCTTGGCTTCACCTTTCCTAAAGGGCTTCCATCCTCGGTGGAAGTGCCAGCTTTTTACTACTGCTTCCATCAGATAGAGGCCTGTGTTCTGTACACATCACAGTGAACTCTTGACAAGCTGAGCCTCAAGTACTTGTGCAAAAAAGTACAAATAGATCTGCTCTTTGCTATTATATGATCCATAGCAAATATTCCCTCAACATCAGAAAATGGTCAAGTCCTAAAAGCCATGTCTGGACCAGCTGAAAGCAAGTTAGAATTAACAAGCAAAATTAATACAATGAATTGGCAAAAGGGATACTAGAAAATCAACTCAAGACAAAAAGCAAGTATGTATCCAACATTAAACATAAAGCTCTGAAGTCATGGTTCATTGATGACACCATGGGGGTAACAGCCAGAGACACAGCCTTGTTATACTCGACTTCATAGCCAAGTATATGGGGATGTAGCATCCTTGTGGAGATAACCTGTGGCAAGCCAAGATGAAAAACCTTTTTCAGCTAATTTTTCTTAAAGTATCCACTTGCTCTCCAGGACTCTAATTTTATATTAGGGCACTAATATACAAGAACTGAAATATGGCCACAGCCTCTACTTGTTTCTCCAAAATTCCCCCAGAATACCAAGCTTAAGTATATATACTGTGTTGTATATTTCAGTGTTTTGTTTATCAAAACCCCGTTCTGTGGTTAACATTGTAATACAGGCAATGTTGTGGAAATTGTTTTTTAAAGGTGGAGTAAAAACTGTATCATTTCAAACGGCCAAACTAAGGGAACTCCAAAAGGTAGCTTTTAAGGTTTACTGAAATACAGTCTGTGGTTATCTATGTGACAAAGGTGAAACATACAAGCTCTTATCTAAGAAACAGATGATGATGCACATTGACCAGGAGGTTCTCCTTTCCTTCCCCCGTGTCACCTGGGTTAGTAGGCACAGGTCAGAAATCACAGGGACAAACACCAGGAATGCTGGCTAAGATCCTTCTCTGAGGCTTTAGCCTGTCTTTTGAGGGGGAATCAGCAAAGTTCCGGAGCTGCCCTCCCCCCACAGTGCCAGCGTGACTAAGCTGCCGCTACTCCCCTTGCCTGCTGCCCTTAAGTGGCATACAGTTGGCATTGGCCTGATCCAGGAGACTTTTCTTCCACCGAGAAACCTGTGACCTCGTTTCCAAAGCCATGGTGAAAGTTAAATGTCCAGAGTATAAGCATTTTTCTTTATCCCTTTCAATTGTATTCTTCATTCTAACTGCAGAAACTTGGCTCTGAACTAAGAGATTGTCCAAGCCAAAAGTCTTCTATGTCACGTTTTCAAAAGCCCTAAATGTATCGAGGAAATATTTGTGCAGGCTTAGTGTTTTTCTAATCTACTGACCACAAACAACTGGCTTTCAAGCGTAAGGATTTAGAGAAACTATCTTGCCTATATTCATGGCTGCTTTTGAATTTCACTTTATTAAAAGAATGCCACACTTGTTTGATTACCCAGTAGGATATGAAGCAAGCTGATCTAGGGACCAGCAGATTATTCATTTGACCTTTCTGGACAGAGGAGAACACCCTTCAATATGGCTTTTGAAATCGAGTCATTTTTGATGTGTTCCCTTTGCTTTCTTTCAACCTCCAGACCAGTCAGGGTAGCAAAGCAGACATCTTTTCAGTCTTTTTTTCTGCTCCTTGCTGCTGAGTAGAAACATTGTTTACAACTTCCACTGCAATACTCCATTGCTTAGTTGAGTCCAGCAGTAGTGGGACAGGTCCCATAGGACCCAAGATTAATATTAAAGGCCCATGCTTTAAAGGTCAGCCTGCCCAGGAATTCTCTACATTTACACACACCCTCTGGCCAAAGCGATACATGTATATTTATTTATTTTCCCACGTAGAAAAAATGTTTTAGAAAAGCTTTTTGTGGTTGAGCTCTGTAATGTTATAAAGGGATAACGGAATTAGTGGCTACTAATATAGCTGCTACTTCATCCCCTAAAACATAAAATCACAGTTACATGGGAAAATGGTTATTAGGCCAGACTTAAAATCATTTCTGTCTAGAGCATTTCATGTTTATGTGTTGCTTATGTTGTTTGTCTGCAAAGTATCTTGTCTCTTTTAATTATTGCACATATAGCAATACAGAAACTTGATGAATGAGAATGCACCTTAGGGGAAAGGGCTTTGTGTTTAAGGAAGGAAGAGATAGGAAAGATCTCCTGCCTTTTGATTAAGATCCAGCTTTTAAGTCTTGGCTCTGACTTTACCAGGGCAGGTTGAAATACACATTCTCCAGCTGCTGGCCCTCTGCCTTCTATAGCTGTCTTAAAAGCTGAAGTTTGATTTGCAGCATCTGCCTGACCACGTGGCTCCTCTTGGCAGAGGAAAGGTCACTAGTTTGTATCTTCCATTGTCTCTGATTCCTGTGGCCCCAACAATCCCATCAATCCTCATTCCCCCTAACCGTGTTAAAAAAAAACATTATTGTGGATATTAAAGTAGCAATTACACTGTAAGCATATTTATATGCTCTTTTTATCTGGTTTATTTTTCTTTTCATAATGTATAATCTGAATCCAGCATTAGTTTCTCACATCTTCACAAGTATCCCCAATAGAATTTTTATGCCCCTGCTGTGTTAAATAAAAGTAAAATATTAGGGAAGGTATAGATTTAAAGGAAACTTGTGCAACTCTTTTTTTTTTTTTACACATTCTCAACGATTTAATTTATATTGAAAGATGTTGCTGTGGTTCTTGATTTAGCAGCAACCGTTCTTTTGTTTACATAGAGTTAGGGTTTTATTTGTTGTTTTGCTCTGTACTGGAAACATAAATAAAGTTTTCTACATTATTTTCAGTCAAGGGTTGTGGCACAATTTCTTTTGTGATTCATGGGCTGTCTTTCTAAAATTTGTCTCCTCACCATGGAAAAAAGAGCTTTTGGTTCTTTTTGCATGAGTATTGATATTAAGGGTTAGTATGCTGAGGAGGAGCTCACAGGCATTACAGAAGGTTGTATGTGAGATTCAAGTATGGAGGCACCATGTGCCACTTCCTCAGGTTCACAAAAGCAGTCCTCCACCACTGAACTCCATCCTCTGAAACAAGAAAAAGTAAACAGGTGAATGGTGACTGAGTGTTTAAATAACTTCCTGAGCCAAGTATTTAATACTTTAATCACAATCACTATTTTGCTTTATCCTTAAAAAAAAAACAAACTTCCAAACTCCTGATTGATCTTACTTCTTATGAAATGAGCTTTCATACAGACTCTAATCCCCTACCATCAAATAGGTATTATTTACTGTGCATTACACCTGCCCAAAATGTAGCTTTTCTTTTGCCTTACCTCAGGAGGCTCAATGAAGGCTAACCAATCTGACGCATGTGTAGGCAACAGTCCCATTGACTGGCACTTGTAAACAGCCAATGCCAGACCCATGAGGTTCCCAATGAGATACACCAAACCCTGAAGAAACTTCTGGCTTGAACTTTCTAGCATCTTGAAGGCTGTTGGGGTAACAAAATATCAAAACCAAAAAAACTTTTTCCATATATTAAAATAATAGAAATAAATATAGACAGACCATAGTTAAGACAGCAAATAGGACCATTTAAGGTGAACAGAAAAACATGATAAGCATTTTCCCTGCTCCAGGCCACCACCACTACCAGCACCACCCTGCACACCTCCCCCTGCCAACTAGCCAAAAGCTGAGCTGAAGACCTTCGATATGAATTTTACCTCAGAATTTGCCTTTAATTCTTAAAACTTAAGAAGTTATTATTTCAAAAATACTTACTGGCTGAAATGGCCATAAGGGCCTGAATGGGTCGCCAAGCCATCATACACACCATCATAGTAGGGAAGATGGAGATAGTATTGCCAGCCATGTACATGATGAAGAGGTTCATGGGAATCTGTTTGAGGGGACCCAAGGCGATGTCCCAGCAGCGCTAAAACAAACACAGTTTTAACCTCTGGTCCCTGTTCTCAGTCCCACATTTATCATGAACTGATATTAAAATCCAGTGAACACAATTCCCAATTCTGTGCTTCTGACGGGATTGACCCCTCAATTCCACCACATCTGCCCTTCTCCATGTTGCCACAGGAAGCTTGCTCTTCTAAAGATAAGGCATTGCATTTTGTTTTGTTTTTCTCTGTGGGTTTTCCAAATGTCATTTTTCCCCATTATTTTGGGGAAAGAAAAGACTTTCCTACTTTTGTACTTCTCCATCTATATCATTGACCCATCTACAATTGAAGGAATAGATAAATCCACATAGTGGGAGATTAGCACACCTTAATAACTAATAGAAGAAACAAATCAAGATACAGAAAATTTGAATGACATTAACAAACAACTAACATAGAACATGGCACCCAACAGTTGCAGAATTTGCATTCTTTTCAAACACAGGACATTTAAAAAAACCATTTGCTGAACTATGGAAAAAGTATTAGTAACTCAATTCAAATCATACAAAGCATGTTCTTTGTTTATGATGCTATTAAACTAGAAATTAGTAATAAAGATAACTAGAAAATCCCAAACAGAAGATATACAGATAGATGTCCAACAGACAAATGAAAAGGTGCTTTACATTACTAATCATCAGGGAAATGCAAATCAAAACCACGAGATGTCACCTCACACCAGTCAGAATGGCTATGATCAAAAAGATAAATAACAAGTGTGGCAAGGGTGTGCAGAAAAGGAACACCCCACACATACATACACATACACAATATTGGTGGGAATGCAAAATGGTGCAGCCACTGTGGGCATATGGAGTTTCTCAAACTAAAAATAGGAATACCATACAACTCAGTAATTCCACTTCTGGGAATTTACCCAAAGAAAACAAAATCGCTAATTCAAAAAGAAGATACATGCACATCTATGTTTATTGCAGCATTATTTACAATAGCCAAGATACAGAACTAACTTGAATGTCCATCAATAGAGGAATGAATAAAGATGTGGTACATATACACACTGGAGTATCAGCCATAAAAAAGAATGAAATCTTGCCATCTGCCTGAACCTACAGGGTATTATACTAAGTGAAATAAGAAAGACAAATACCATATGATTTCACTTACATGTAGAATCTAAAAAAAAACAAAAATAGACTCATAAACAGAGTACAGACTGGTGGTTGCCACAGGGGAGTGGGTAGGAGGATGGCTGAAATAGGTGAAGGGGATAAAGAGATACAAACTGCTAATTATATAACAGATTAGTCATCCAGATTAAAGTACAGCATAGGGATTATACTCAATAATCTTGTAACATCTTTGTATGTTGACAGCTGGTTAGTTATAGTGGTGAACATTTAGTAATGTATGCAATTGCTGAAGCAATATGTTGTACACCTGAAACTAATGTATATCAAACTATACTTAAGTTAAAAAAAATTTTTTTTTAATTTTCTCTCTGAAAAGTGGATGCTTAAAAACACAGTATGAGACATTCAAAGAACAGAATACTATATAATGACTAATAATGATGCCGTATACATAGATCTTTTGAAAATCATTCAAAATGTTAATAGTAAAAAATAAACCCGTTACTAAAAAAAAAATCCCCTATGTGTCAGAATTAACAAATGTACTCTAACCCATGAATCAAATTACAATGGGAAACAGAAATATTGTTAACTGATAACAAAAATACCACATATTTAAACTTATGGGACACAGGTAGAGCTTTGAGAAATTTATAACCTTAAAATTAGATGACTATAAAAAGCATCTGTTTTATTTTCATTTTTTTGTTAGAAAAACAAACTCAAGGAAATGAAAAGGAAATAAAAATGCTGGCAGAAATTAATGAATTTTTCTTTGAACCAACAAAACCAAAGGTGTTACTTTGAAAAGATTAATAAAATCAAAACTGCTAAGTCTGATGAAGAAAAAAGGGGAGATGATAAATATTCAACATCAGGAATGAAAAAAGAGCTACTTCTATTAATCTTGCAGATATTACAGTGATCACATTACAAGTTTTGGGAAATAAAGTCCTAGAAAAAATGGCATAAGAAATTGGAAATTTAGTCTCATAACTGTTTAAGAAACAATCTGGAATTAAGCCCAGACGATTTCCCTTAGCAAATTCTAGACACTTAAAAAAAAGTCAATCTTACACAAACTTTCAGACAATAAAAACATTCTACGACTCATTATATGAGGTCTCATAAATATCAAAACCTGACAAGGACATTATAAGAAAGTTTAGACCAGTATCATTCATAAACCTAAATACAAAAATCCTAAACAAAATATTAATATTAGCAAAGTAAATCTAGCCACAATTAATAATACACCACTATCCATTTGGGCTTATTCACATTAAAAATAAATAGCTGTATTTGTAAACAGTTTCCTAATGTGTCATTTACATAGATCATTTATCTGGGTACTTAAATATCACATCATCTACACAGTGAATTGTTCTAAAAAGAAGTATTTTATAGTATATTATTCAAAAGAATAATAATAATCTACCTTTGGCAGCAGGCCATTTTAAAACTACTATCATGTATTATTCATATTATATTTTGATGTACCAAGATGAAAAATGATAGGATGATATATATCAAAAAAGCACTGATAACATCTCTGTCATTTTCATCTTGTAAAAATCACTGCATTTCATGAAACAAAAATCATTTTGTACTGAACAATATTAAAGGTGAGAGGAAAGGAAGTGCCACGTACAGTTCTAGGCACTCGGAAGACAAAATCCTGTTATGGAGTTTATAAGAGTGAAAAGACATAATAAAATAATTTAAAGCTGTATCATTAAAATGAGTGATATGGAGAAACAAAGTAAGAGAACAGTTAAGGGAGTGCCATGAGGGTGGGCTTCACTAAGAAGGTAACGTTTGAGAGACCTACAAAGATGGGAGGGCAAGTAATAAAGGTATCCGGGGAAGAGTATTCCAGGAAGAGGGAAGAACAAGTACAAAGAGCCTAAGGTGGAAGCTTGCCTGTAGTACCAAAGTGGCAGCAAGGAGGTCATTCTGACAAGGGTGGACTGAACACAGGGGAAAGTGGTAGGAGATGAACTGGCTTATAATGGATGACAGATGAAGGTAATAAGAAGTAGTAAGTAATATTAAAGATTCTGAATCTATTTTGATGGTAAAGCCAACAATATCCTGACTAGTTGTGTGGTATAAGGTAACTAGAGTAGGAAAGGATGACTTAAATTGGCCACCAATAGATAATTTTCAACCTGTTTTTTTTCACCTTATGTTGGCCCATCTTTTATTTCCCCATTAAGCACTTTTGGAGCTAATATGTCAATTATGGTAACACTATTCTCAAGCAGTTTAGCTACCCAATATTCGTGATGAGGGCTATTTACAGTAAGATACTCATAGGCTGCCTGGGAGAGGAAGGTGGTATGTAGATTGGCCTGGCCCAAGGACCACGGTGACATCTATACCTCTGTACCTTCTCCACCAGGATCCGGTCTGTCTCCTGCACGCTGGTATCAGGCACTTGCTTGTCCAAGTAACCGACTGGATACAGACAGTCTCCCTGGCCGCCGCTCCGGTCACTTCGGCCCCTAAAGAACCAAAACAGGAAACTAAGGCTGCAGCCTCTCGCACTTCATATCCCACAGTTCTTGTTCTACTAATCATAGGAATACAGATCCTTAGATGCACCTACCCAGATCAGACAAAGTCCTCTCAGGAGTTCGTCAGTCCTTTGCCTATTGCGAGGACTGAAATAAGTATCCTCTGGCCATAGAAATTTCCACAGCCGAGAACCCGCTAGCTCCCCAGCAGTCGTCTCTGTGCCACCCATCCTTTTCAGAGAGGTGTACCTGTGGGCGGAGGTCCCATTCCTCTGGGGCAGTTCCAGGGGGAAGGCTCTGTTACCGAGCTTCGCCCGGGCTCCTCACCTGCTGCCACCTCCAGGCCCGCTCAGCTCAATGGCCCACTTGAAGCGCCGGCCTCGGTTGGCCACGAGGCTACCCTGGGCCGTCATGGCAACGGCCGGCTACCGACCAGGCGAAGTTCCTTACTCTAAAGCGCAGCGGAGGTCCAGGCCCCCACCACCCACGAGTTCTCCGGTCTCACTCTGCAAGCCCACTTCCGGCGCGTTCGTATAGACGTCACTTCCACCTGGAAGTTGACCGGCGGTGGCTTGGAGAGAGAACTTGGAGGCAAGTGGGCTTCCCAAAGTGGCTCCCGCGCGCTTCCTCCTTCCTGGAGGCCTGTTGTTTGTTCCTTGTCGCCTGAGGTACGCTTTACGGGACAGAAGGAAGGTACATACTAACTTAACTGCGTTAGTTAACTGAAACCAAGAAAAGCTTCCTGAGCTCTTGCGCGCTCCTGGGACCACAAATACAGGTCTCCGTTTAAATCCTGGCTTCATCATGGATTGGGTAACATTGAGCGAATTTAGTAGCTTCCGAGTATTGCCTGCCCACCGTGTCCCAGGAGCTTTGCGTATGATGTCAGTTACTCTCACGGTAACCGTGCGAGATGGACCGCCGTTCCACGCGCGAGCTAGGAGGAAGGGTGGGCGTGGGGAGGCTCGAGGGCTCGCGATTCACATGGCCTCGTTTTGAATCTCGTTACTTGTGTGACCTTGGGCAAGTTAAATCTGTTTCACTTATTCATTTTGTAAAAATTGGGTAATCTACCTTCGATGGAGGCTTATGAAGTTAAATGGAAGAGTACCCACCGCATAGCGTGTTGTTTTTTTAATGTCATTAAATCTGCATTATTCGTGGTGGTTGAGTTTTGAATTCAGTTTTATACATACATAATAATTTAATCTGTTTTGAGCGGTTTCCTGTCGCCTCCCCTTATGAAGTGTTGCTGTAAACATTCTTTAATGTCTTTTCTTATTTTCCTTAATCTAAATTCTCAGAAGTGCAATGGCTGAATCAGAGTATGCACGTTTTTAAGGAATTTTCACTTTAAATGTCTTCCGGAAAAATTGCACTCATTTACATTCAACAGCTTTATAATTTTTTTATTGCCGGTTTAAAGATAGAACTGTATTGTTTTTCTTTTTTAATATTTTTAACACTTGCCATTTCTTTCCACCCCCACCTTAAATTATTTAACACATTGGGGCTAAAATAAAGTGAAAAAAAAAAAAGACTGCCAAGAAAACCAGATCTTTCCTTCCTGCTTTAACACTGGCCTCCTAGTGTTATTAAAAGAATCATTACCTTGGGGAGAATTACTGATGGAGAATGCAAAAAGAGGGTCTGGGTTCTTAGCTAATGGGAGTGTCAGTGGACTGTATATTGTATTGCATTTTAGTTCTGATAGTGCAGTACTTTAATGCCTTATACCTGAAAAACTGAGCTTGAGTTAGAAAACAAAAAGTTAATAGCCCCTCTGGTTCCAGAAGGAAAACTAGTCTAATTTCTGTAGTACATCTGTTTCTTATCAATTCATGAAATCAGAGCACATGCAAGAAACAGGGTCATAGTCACCAAGAGTGGTTGAAACTATGAACTACTCGGCATTGAAAATACCACATATAAGATATAATTCCATACTGAAAAATGTAGCAATGTCAATAAAATTGGACAACTTAAAAATCTTACTTGTTAAAGGCAATTCTCATAAGTTGCGCTTAAAATCATCCATTTTAACATCTCCAAAAAAAGTTGAATTTATTAATTTACATTAACATTATGGTATTTAAAGAGAATAATCAAGTCGTCTCATGGACTGGAAGGTGACTTATTAATTCCTTTTCATTTCCAAACCTCATCAAGCAGTCACTACATTTATGGAGGTAAGGTCAGCTGAATGCTTGAAATCGAGATGAATTTTAAGATCTTCAATCTGTCCTGTTGAATATTCACAGTATTGACATAAGTGAATCCCTTCAGATAAATGTGAATTTAAATGTTTGCAATATTCTAGCATACTTGAAAAGTCTTTGCCACAATCATCACAAACAGGAAAAATTTTAGTATGTTCAGTAGCAATATGCATGTTAACATTTGTGTGAAGTCTACTCCTGAAACCACATACTTGACATACAAAGTTGTTCTTACATTTGTCAAAGGTAATGTTTAAGAGGCTGTACTGTCCATGTTCTCCGTTGTTATACTTATCACTTAATTCTATTCATTTACATGCATGTTCCTTTACCACATGGCTGTGCAAGTCTTTTAGATAACTTGTTTCATCTTCACAGAACTGACACAAGTACTGTTCACCACAGCTGTGCTCCTGGAAATGTAGGTAGAGTTCACTGCTTGAGGAGAACTTACATCACACTGTTCACACCAATAAAGGTGATCACAAAAATGAGTGTCTGTAATGTGCTGACTGAGGTTCTCAAAAATTACTGTCTCATAATCGCAGTATTTAAAAATGTAGGGATCCTGTTCATGCAGTTTGTTGTGTTTGACCAGAAGCGTGTTGGGAAAGAAACGTCTTACATACTTGATGATGCCAAGGTTCTTGTTCACGGAGTCAAAGAATGAACTTCGCAAACACTCCAAGTAGGAGAGCAAGGCAGAGGCTTTTATTTAGAGATACAGCGAGAGGACAGAGCTCCTGGCTCACTCCAGGAGGGGACAAGAGAGTCTGGGGTGGTGGGTTGTCTAGGGGATTTATAGGCATTTGAGAGACAAAGGGCTAGGGATGTAGACCTACTAAATGGCCCCCAAATGCTTATCTTTGAAGAGACACTAAGTTTCTTAACAGTTTTCCAGATTATTTTGCAGAGTTAACATAAAAAATTTACTGCTTTGGATTCTTTCCCAGAATAGCTGCCGCTTGGTTTGGGAGCATATCAATCAAGACTGCCAGTCCTGCTCCCAAGGTGGGCTGAGTTATGGTCTGTTATGTTAAGAAACCTATTTTATGACTTCTTGGGTTTTTAAATGCAATCTTATCTTTAAGGTTGAGTCTTTCCTGTTTTTACTATGTTGTTTGTGACTGGGCTTGCTTGCCATATTAATTGCCCAGGTTGTAAATTACCTAATTAGGGGCTGGAGGAGGAAAAAAGCAGCATCCGGGTAAAGTTAAAGAAAATAAGCTGGGCCTTTTAGCAGGCTAAAGTAAATTTTACAATAGCATGATTTAATTGACATAATGAAGACATGGGCTATGCTGACCTCATTTTCTTGTCTGGGAATATTCAAACATTCCAGGCCAAGTTACTCCTGGCTTTTTAGTTTTAACTAATCTCACTGAAGAATACTTATATTCCAAGTTTGATATTTTACTTTAGAGAATTAACATGACTCTGATTTTGCTTAATTGTTTAACATGGAGTTTTTGTAGGGGTCTTTTTCTGGAGGCCCTCACCCTACTCTGTCTAAACCCACAGTCCCTGTCTCATTGACACACATTTGAATCAGTACGCTTATGCTTCAGGATCATATGCTGCTTAAAATCAGAAAAATATGTGCTGTTGAACTCACAGAGTTCACATTTATATAGGCCACTGCTATTAACTCTCAGCAAAGGTTATTTCTGCTGGGCAGTCCCATTCACAATTTGGTTCTTGTCAAGACTAGCAAGGTTAGGCTGGTGGATCTTCATCAGTTTGGTCTTGGAGACTTTCAGAAGAATTGTTTTCTGTCTCTATGTCATAATCTTCAGAAATAGCATGCACTTTTGCAGCAACTGGAACAGCAGTGTGAACTTACATAAGACTCCCCTGAGTTTGCTGGTTGACTGATTCTTATTGTATTATTTTTTAATTTGCATTTTTCTGACTAATTGTTTGATAATGATCTAGGGCAGGTGGGGGGAGTTCAGTGAGAATGTAGTTGGGAGGTAAGGCTGAAAAGGGCCAGTTAAAGGGTTTGAACCCCTGAAGGTGATGGTGATCTGGAGATGCTAAAGATTTCCACTTCTACTTTGTGTTTTCTCATTTTAAAAATCATTTATGTTCAGAGAAAACAAGTAATGACTCTGTGGCATCTTACTACACTGATGGACAATGACTTCAATGGATTATGGGGGGGACTTGATAATATGGGTGAATGTAGTAACCACAAAGTTTTTCATGTGAAACCTTCATAAGAGTGTATATCAATGATACCTTAATAAAACAATCATTGTGTTCATTGCGGAATGTTTGAATAAGGCCGTAAATGAAAAAGGATTTTCCCCTTCCAGTCCATTCCAAAATGTTAATCTGATCATAGGAAGATACAGTTTGTAAATTGCTTTTCTGCTTCTTTCTGTTTTTCTGCCTTTGTTATGAGTGTTTCATATGAGCCTTTGTCATCTCAAGTTCACAAGGGCTTTGGCCCTACTGAGCATTTCTCTTCGTCCCACTATATTCTGCATAATAGCACTTATCATATTATACTGTGTTTGTTGACATGCCCTGAGCACTTATTTCTACACATGCACCCCAACTACACCCTACCCTAAATTCCTTGAAGGTAGAATCTGTATGTTAATTATCTTTGATTCTACAGTCTATTGCCTTGCACATAAAGTTATTAGATAAAGTTTAGTGAATGTGAGTAAATTTAATTGAAAGTAAATAAAATACAAAACTGAATATACTATAATTATATTTCTGTAAAAATGTAAAAACTATAAGGGAATATATTTTAGAAGTTTTATATTTTATCTAGGTAATGGCCTTCATGCAATTTTGTCTGATTTTAAGCTATTCTTGTTATGCTTTTTTTATTGAAGTATCGATGTACAATTTTTTATTGGTTTCAAATATGCTTCTTTAATAAATTTTAAAGGAACACTTTTGAAAACATTGCCATTCCAATCATGTATTCCTTCCTTGTTAAGGTACCCCCCCACCACCACCACTCGCTATAAAAATTTTAAAACTGTAACCTGAATCAAATTTGCTTTGGCCTTAATAGGTTGCTCCAGGTCCTATTTATTCCTTTATCCTAGGAATCCTAATAGTGTTGCTGCTATTAATATAACATATTAAAAGTGTGACAAATAATTCAGTAAAGAATGTCCTTTAATTTTGTTTCTCAGTCCACTCAAATGAGAAACGCTTTTTCTTACCATACCTATTACTTCCAGTGGAGTCAGTGTTCCATAGAATGCAGTGGGGCACATTGCTGTATGCAGTCTAGAATACTTAAGGATAAAGATGAAACTATTCACTGTAAAGGTCTGCTTATTGTTTTTTAACATTATTAGAATATCATTAGATATAATAAATCATTTATGGGAATGGAGTTTCAAGTTGAAATTTAACTTTCGAGGATTTATATTTTTGCACAAATTATGTTTTGTGTGAAAAATAAATGAAAATCTATACACTGATCCAGACTCCAAATGAACTACCTCAGTTATTTTGAGTCAGGAACTCCCTTGGCTCTAACTTCTTCATCTATAAAGTAAGTCACTTATACTAGATGACTTCTAAGGGTACTTTCTAGTTTTAAAATGTGTTTTTTAAAAATATTTTGCATATTATTGTTTCACATATATTCACAGAAAAAAATGATAAATACAGCAGAATAATGGTATTTCAGATAATTTTTTAAAAATTGTTTTCCCATACTTTTCCTAGTTCTCTGTATTGTGCAGGTACCACTCTGGATTTAGAAAAATATAGTTAGTAACTATAACGTGATTTTAGACATTGAAGTATAATGGTTCTCTGTCCTAGATTCACAGGATAATAACCTTTTGGGAGCTCTTAAAAAAAAAAACTGTTGCATGGTCCACATTTCCAGAGATTCTAATTCATTTGCTTAGGGTGGAGCATGGGCACAGGATTTGTTATGGTTCTCCAGGTGATTGTATTGTGTAGCACAGACTGAGAAACACTGACCTAGAGAATTTTGCTACTCTAAAACAACAAGGCTTGAAATTACACAAAGTAATTTAAACAATCAGTAGTTTTTGAGAGCCTCCTTGTATGCATCCCACTGGGTTAAACTTGAATTAGAAAATAATAGGAATACTGAAATTGTAAAAATAAATGTTAAACTTCCCTTACTTTGTGCGATTGAGCAAATATGATTTTAATTAAAGAAACTATAAGAAGGCTCACCATGGTTCCATAGGTCATAGGAGTTCCTTTGTCTGACATTTATAATGTGTGCCACCTACAGTTTTTCTACTTGTTTTTTTTATCTCACCCTTTACCTCTTTTTAGAGATCTAAGAAGCTATTACTTGTACTTCATGCCATTCTTTTTTGAACACTTGCTTCTGGATTGAAACTTGAACAGGAATTTTTTTATTCAAACAACCAGATTTGCAAGAGTGGATTCCTCTAAGGGAAAAAAAAACTTTTATAGATGTCTTAATTTTTTGTTCTATGCCATTTAACCATGTCTCTAAAATAATTCTGTTTGGCTGTCCTCTCTGGCCCAACCTGTTCCTCCAGTGCACTCTACAAGATCCTAAGACTTGGCAGCTTCAGTAAAATAGGCTTCCATTGCAAATCCCCAGTTACTTATGTTATTTAAGTCTGGTATCATTACTGCCTTCTGAAAAGGACCCCTTTACACTATGTTATTCAAGATACATTTATTCTGTATCAGTAATGGGATCTTAACAAGTTGAAACTTTTGTCTCTCCATCTTGACTGCATTTCTAAACCCATTTAGTGAAAAAAAAATTTTGGTGGCAGGGGGTAAAATCTTCCTTTGCTAGTCATTGTTGTGTTTCTGCATCATTTTGGATGGATTGTAATACTTTTCAGTTTCTGGTTCATGGCCCTGCAGAGTCATGAAATGCCCCCATCAGGCACGACATGAACTAGCATGTTTTTGGGAGAAGAGGCTAGTCAGAAATCCTATCCTTCCTTAGCAATTACCTTTTTTTTTTTTTTCATTTCAGGGTGACTGTTCAATTCGCATTTTAACAAGTTCCCTTTATAGCACTTCTCTCCAGCGCTTGCTTAGGGAACTGGGAGGATTGCCATTCCCGCAGATCCCATTAAAGGATAAGAATGACAACCACAGCATGAGTCACGATACATGACTGATGGCCTAACATGTCTCTTCAAGCTTGTTTACTCTAGATTCATCCTGGAGATAATTTCAGCTAACTTGGAAGTGGGTTAAACTGTCTCTACATCAACTATCTGAATGATGAATCCAGGTCCTTTGTGGCATTTTTTTTTTCCTATTTGCTAGTTTTAAAAAGCCCCTATTATTTCAGATATAAAGCATTGTTTTATAGCCTGACTTTTTTGGAGGAAGGATTGTTATGGACTGAATCCATATGTTGAATCCCTAACTGCCAAAGTGATGATGTTTGGAGACGGGGCCTTTGGGAGGTAATTAGAGTTAGATGAGGTCATGAGGGTGGGGCCCATATGATGGGATTAGTGTCTTTATAAGAAGAGACACTAGGGAGCTCACTTTCTTACTCCACCATATGGAGACAGTGAGAAGGAACCTGCCTACAGGTTGGGAAGAGAGCTCTCACCAGAAACTGAACCAATCAGCACCTCAATTTTGGACTTCCAGCCTCCAGAACTGTGAGAAAATAAATTTCTGTTGTTTAAACCAACCAGTGTGTGGTATTTTGTTATGGCAGCCTAAGCAGACTAATACAAGTATATAGCAGGATTCAGAATTGAAGGAGAACCTTTTGCTACTTGAAAACAAAGCCATCCCTTAACACATACCCATAAATGTAGGGTTTATTTAATTTGTAGGAGCTTATCATGTAAGTGGAAATATGCTACACACTGTCTACTGACTTGTTTTTTCACTTCTTAATCTACTTTGGATGTCTTCTAGTCTGTCACCCAGATTTACCTCATTCTTCTCAAGGGATAGAATATGCATGGCAATGTCTGACTTAGTTAACCAGTCCCCAGCTGATAGGCATGAGGTTATTCCCATTTGTCACTATTACAAAAAATAGTATTGTGAACGTCCATGGGAGAGTCATACCACTGGGGTTGCTTACCACAGAGGTTTACACAGTTAAAATGTTGATAGGATTTAAATAGGCCCTCCAAAATGTGCTAACTTAAACTTTTAAGGGTTTGTGTAATAAATTACTTCTAGAGTCTGTTAGTGAGTGAATAGGGTCCCCCCAAAATTCACATCAACCCAGAACTTCAGAATGTGGTTTCATTTGGAAATAGGGTCTTTGCAGACGTCATTAGTTAAGATGTGGTCATACTGGATTATGGTGGGCCCTAAATCCAGTGACATGTCTTTGTACGAAGAGGACACAAATGGAAGAAGTCCCTGTGACAATGGAGGCAGACGAGTGGTACAGCGGCAAGCTAATTGCCAGAGCCACTAGGAACTGGGAAGAGACAAGGGAGGATTCTTTCCAAGAGCCTGCAGAGAGAACATGGCCTTGCCAACACTGGTTTTTGTCTTCTAGCTTCCAGAGCTGAGAGAGGCTATACTTCTGTTGTTTTAAGCCACCCAGTTTCTGGTATTTCTTTACAGCATCCCTAGGAAAATACTGAAGTTTCTTTCTAAAAGAGGTTCCATTTAAATGAATTAAGCTAACCAGGGCTGGCCTAACTGGGAAATAACAAGTAATAAAATAATATTGCCAGAGCTACTGAATCAAATGCTAAGCTTTCAAAAATTTGGGCACAAAATATTTAATTTCCTAATTGTTTATAGTTGGTTCTTTTAATAAAGTGACTTGAAAAAATTTAATTAACAAAAGAAGGACATTTACTGTATAAAATGGAAAATACAAGTAAGTCAAAAAGAAGAAAACAAATCCTACCATGCAAAAAACAAAACAGCAATTTCCATGGACATTAGATTTAGACTGTTTCAGACTTCTTGACTTTCATTTAGACTTATTTAACATACTATTTTATAACATGCTTTCCATGAAGAGCCGTACTTTTATTTTTTTAAAAGGCAAAAGAGTGTGGCTAAATTTTCATTTCAGTTTTTTTCCTAATTACTCTGCCAGACGTTCAGGCTCTGTTGCTTCCATCCAGCCCTGCCCAAGCTCACGAGGCCCCCAGCCAAGTCCCACACCCCACACCCAGCCAGCATCTGGAGTCGTGCTCCGTTCCCCAGGACCTGGACTAGTCTGCTGCTCGTTTTGGATGAGAGTAACTCTTTAAAATATTTGTGCTCTCTCCTTTAAAGGATTCAGAGTTCAGGTAAATTTGGGGGAGCACTGCATATATCTTTCTTCTAGAGATTCACAATTAATGTTAGTATTTTAAAGGCTTTTAGAAATGCAACAGTAAAATATTTGTTTAATCCGTCAGTTAACAAACTTGTGGCCAACGAAGCCTTTTTTTCCTTCTTTTTCTCTTTTCCTTTTATCAATCTATCAGCAACCTGTAGGACTAGTGTTCTAAAGACCAAAGCTAGTATGGGATAGGAACTCAAGCTAGTTTAGCTTCAGACTCAATTTTGTTACTGCAAGAGTGGTTTTGCCTTTGTGTCTAGCTCTAGGAAATGAACTTCAGTCTTCATAACCTTCCTGCTGCCCCCAACTCTTGAGGCTCAGAACGTGCTTTATTCTTTCAAGTCTTCTTCCCAAGGACATTATCGTGCCTCTGATGATTGTTGTCTTGCCTGTTTCATTTCCACCCTGCCCTTGAACTCCTCTCCACTATGCCTGTTTGTTATGAGGCCCCAGTAGTACTGAACCCACCAAGCAACTGCATGATTGGACTTGTTTTGCGGGTGGTCATAGCTTTCAGATGCCCTGTGCTGATAACCAGGCCATCAGCACCACAGTGAGTGCTGTCTCCCAGCATTGCCACCCACCCCACCCCAGAGCTGGTCTAATTCAAAACTCTGCTTCTCCAAGGCAGCAACCAAACTGTTCTCTTTATCTTTGAAAAATTAGTGATCAGGCAAAGCTAGAGATAGGGAGTATTTTGCAGAAAGAGACAAAATCATTGTGCTAGGTACTGCTGAAGTGCTTTATGTGGGCTGCCTAATTTCTCAACATCCCCTGAGAGAAGAGTAGTATTATCCTGTTACACAATTAAGGTAAGTGGAGTAGAGAGAGCCCAAAGGCAATGATCTAGGCTTCCATAGAGATGCTTGCTCTAAAGCTAATGTTCTTTCCACTCTAATGCTACTCTCTGCCATCTTCCACTTGGTGACAGTGTGCTCTAGTTGCAATAAATCTACTTAGGGGAGAAGAGAAATAGCCTCTTGGGATTCAGGTTTGAAAATCTATAAATAGCAAATATTGTCACCTGCTTTCCAGGTGTCAAGGTGTAACAGCTGCATCAGAAACAAACTTTTAACAGGAGGATCCCCTGCCACTAAGCACTCCCCACCACCCCACAAAGATAACCCAAAAAACCGCCCCTCTGCCATCGAGGTGGGCATCAGTACTGTGGTGGTGTTTGAAACAATCACAAATCTTGTAAACTAGGAGTGAGAGTTGCTTATTTCCACTGCTACAGGCTTATTGGGAAAGTTCCCTACTGCCTTTCCTTCCTCAGTCTGCACTGGAAGGCAGGGAAGGGAGGAGCAGAAAAAGGATTAGCATCTCACTTTGCCAAAGTCAGCTGCTCAGAATTCTCCAAAGGCTCCTTCCAGAGACCCAGCCTTATGATAAGCTACGGCTGCCTTGCAGGTCTCTTCAAGCATTGTCCTCGTCAGGCTGGCCTGGCATTGGTCTGAGTTGCTGAGAATGACACACAGCACAGTAAACCTCTGGCCTGAACTACTCTTTCATAACTAAGGTTTTTGCCTTTGCTGGAGAGGAAGAAATTTCCTCTACCCCTTGAGGTTCTTCTAGCTGGTCTAAGAATCAAATTTATATGAGACAGATTAAAAGGAGAGAAAAAAAACAAGTTTAATTATGTAAATATGGGGAAGCCATAGATATGGGTTCCAAAGTAAGGGAGAATGAGGTCTAAATGTCATTCTGAATCAAAGAGAAGGTAGGGGTCTGAGACTTCAAAGGCACAGGGAACTAATTCACAGGAATATGAAAGAACAAATGTTTGATAAACAAAATACTTGATGGGCCACAGAGAAAAATTTTAACAGACTTAGCCACATCTCTGCCTGTCTACAACACCTCGCTGACATTATAACAAAGCTATCTGGTGTCAGCTCTCCTCCTGGAGTAGTTCCTCTATCTAAATTCTTTTTTTTTTTTAATCCCTCCTCCAAATTTTTTTTTTTTTACAATTTATTTTATTTTAGTATCATTAACCTACAATTACATGAGCAATATTGTGATGATTAAACTACCCCCTTCATCAGGTCCCCCCACCAACCCTATTACAGTCACTGTCCATCAGTGCTAAATTCTTTTGGCACTGTTTGTGCGTTTTTTTGTTGTTGCGGGAGGCCTAAGTGTCCTTTTGAGTCTTTTGGGCCTTGATGGTTTTCAGCTCAAAATAATCTGCATGTCACAATGGCACATCCTGGGGTGGCCTGCTCTTGGCCCCTGAACCATCAGCCCTCCTTTCTGACTGTCTTGCATCCTGGTGACAGATTAATTCTTCTAAGGTACTGATTTAGCTCTGTCACTTCCCTGCTCAATGCCTACGCCTTTTTTTTTTTATTAAGGTATTATTGATATACACTCTTACGAAGGTTTCACATGAAAAAACAATGTGGTTACTACATTCACCCATATTATCGTGTCCCCCCATACCCCATTGCAGTCACTGCCCATCAGTATAATAAGATGCCACAGAGTCACTATTTGTCTTCTCTGTGCTACACTGTCTTCACCGTGACCCCACACACAACATGTATACTAATCATGATACCCCTCAATCCCCTTCTTCCTCCTTCCCCAGCCGCCCTCCCCCACCCCTCCCCTTTGGTAACCGCTAGTCCCTCCTTGGAGTCTGTGAGTCTGTTGCTGTTTTGTTCTGTCAGTTTTGCTTCGTTGTTATACTACACAAATGAGGGAAATCATTTGGTACTTGTCTTTCTCTGCCTGGCTTATTACACTGAGCATAATATCCTACAGCTCCATCCATGTTGTTGCAAATGGTAGGATTTGTTTCTTTCCTATGACAATGACTATGCTTTTTAAAATTTTTTAACAGACATTTTTTTGTGTGCATTTATATTGAATGGCACGGACTGACCCATATAATATGGTATTTATTATTAAAAAAAGCAGTTTGCAAAGTTATGAGTAGGACATTATCTCATTTCTGTTCTTAAATATAGTTACATTTGCAAAGTAAAGTATCTGGAAAAAAAATCTTCAAATGGAAATAGTCCTTATCCATGAGTATAGACTTTACCGGGTTTCTCGTGGTTTTTCCCTTCCCAAACTCCTTTGCTCAGTCAGTCCAGATCTTCACAACCTGTCGGGTGCCTGTATTTTTTCAGTCTTTGTTCCTGCGGCGCTCCAGAGCCCTTGCCAGTCCACTCAGATTGGGATTGTTATAGTAAGTGGAGAGCCAGACAAGAGCAGGAAGGGTGCTAGGGACTTTGGCTGGTGTTTACATTCGGCTAGATGCTTGTTAACATTCTAAACATTCCGGGTAAACTCTTCTCATGGGATGCAGGGAGGGAGGGTGTAGATACCAGACCTGCCGAGAATGACTGGTTCCAACACGGAGGAGAAGCTGACCTGCCTTTGGTGCAAAATACATTATACACTCATGAGCATAGTAGAATCACACCCCGTGGTGCCAGTGCCAGTTCCCAGGCAGGCCATCTGAAGACAAAGCGAGGGTGTCCCTCAGTTTCCCGGAAATCCCCTCCCTATTCGGAGAAAACCGCACCTATCCTGATGAATATTCCACCCCCTGCTTAAAATCCAGCTGTAAGACCACCCAGCCCAAACCCCACCATGCCACTCACCTCTCTGTCCCTCGTGCCTTCCTCGAGGGCGTACTTTGCTTCATTAAACTACTCTTCGCTTGTACCTTCTCCACCTGCTGGTGAATTGTTTCTCGACCAGAGTCAAGAACCCTCTGTGAGAGCAAGAGAAACTCCATTTTAAAAAAGGCCATCTTAAGAAGGAGGCCTCAGCCCCGACCTAGTTCTAAGAAAACTTTGTTCCAGTTACTGGAAAAACCACCCATTGTTCCAGTGACCCTCACCCCAGATAGCTCCCTAGCAATGACCTCAAGGACCACACATTCAAGGTCCAAATACTCCTGTCCCTTAAAGATAACATACCTTACATGTTACATCAGCCGGCAGCTTAGCACCAGCCAGACTCAACCAATAAAGAATATACAAGCCACCTTTACTTTAAATCATCCAATCAGCAGAGGCCAGGTGCAAGTTCCTTTCTTCCTGCACCTTGTAATGCATAAAAGCTTTGTCTGCCCTAGGCTCAGGGCTCTCACTTTGGAACCACTGCATCGATGACAGGTGTGAGCCCGAGCTCGAGCTTGAAATAAATGACCCTTTTGTGTTTGCATCGGAATCAGCTCCTTGGTGGTCTCTCAGGCACTTGCAACTTGGACACAACACCTCTCCGGGGTTGAGGTCTTACCTAGCGTGCAGGGAGATCTCCCCGGACTGCATTTCCCAACAACAAGATGGTCGGTGGTCCTGGAACTCAGTTTGCACCTCTCCAGCTCTGTCTGAAACACTGCCTGTCAAAATCCCATCTTGCTTGTCAGGCCGACCTCAAACCTTCCTCCGTGATTCTTCCCGCAACTCCACTCACACGTGTACATACTACTTTGCAGGGGAGTTCTTTCCACACGTGGGCATTTCTATATATTTCTGAAGTATCAGTATGAAGGTAAATTTGTTTACTTTCACCTTCAGCCACATGAGATCTACAGGCCAGGACAGCTTATCGGTGGTGTACACCTCAGAACCTGAGTTTGGAGGTGAATCTGCCTGAGACACTGTGTCCTAAGAAGCTCTGGAAATGAGAACATCAAGATTCTTCTCTGGCCTTCAGAAAACCTGAGGCCTTGTTTTAGCTGAGATCCTTCAACGTTGACGCAACATTCTCTGTGTCCAGGGGCTCCATTGTCTGTCTTACCTCATCATCCAGCCTCCCTTGAGGGTAAGTACTGTGTCTTACATTCTCTTTACCCTCTTCTGCTGAGGCCCTGCACAATGCCTTGCATAGTGGGTTATGAAGAAATTCCTATTGACGATGATGGTGATGAAGAAATAGCTTGAGAGGAAATGACTTGACCCATGTGTGTTGAATTTTTATTTTCTTTAAAGCAGCATGCCTTCTTACTGGAAGTCATGCTCAGGGAATATTCCGTTTGGCACACCCTTAGGACCCATGACTCCTGCTTCCCTCCATTCACTCCCCCTGCTGGACTCCAGCAGTCCCACCTGTTAACAGGAGTGGCCCAACACATAGGCATATGCCTGCTTGTGTGCTTGGTATAAACGGAGAAGGCTCTCAAAGGCAATGCTTATGCAACACAATTCCTAAAAATACTTCTCCCACCGACCTAAAGTAGTGTCCCAAATTTTCACCATTATTTTTTCACATTAAGTAAGGACGCTGTTACTAGGGAGAACAAAATGCATTGTTATTATCACCTAATGACATTTTAGCTCCGATTAGTTTATCTGCCAGACCTCCCATGGCTCTGAAATCCCACAGCATTTAGGATATACCTTTTATCATTGCACTCCCCCCAAGTGTGTTGGAACGATCCCTTCCCCCATTTGTCTAAGCCATTGTGAGCTCCTCCAGGCGATCTCCACCACGTGGTACAATGTCAGCCTGGCACATGATGGGCCCTCAAAAATATTGTTGAACCAAACTTAAGCGACCTGTTTCTTAGGCAAGCCCTGGAGAGCTGAAAGCAGTGCTTAAAAAGTGAGTCAAGTGACAGTCTTGTAGTGAGGAAACTGTCCGTCAAATGCACTATTTGATTGGCTTCTGTGGAGGTGAGGGGCCCATGAAAGGTAAACTTGCCCCTGCCACAAGATTAACCTTAACCAGTGGCTTACCTTTGAACATGGGTAGGCTCTGCCTCCACTAAGATGAAGAAGAGAATTACCTTCAGTAATTAAAAGCACAGCAGGAACAGACTCAACCCTTACCTCATACTCTAGTGTTCCCTATCCCAAAGAGACTGAGCCTACTTCCTGGGGACAGGGTCTGCATCATACACAATTTTTGTGTTGCTAAGAGGGTAACAGAGTCTGGCAGGTATTAGGTACTAAAAAATAATAGCTAGCAATTAAGTAGTGCTCACCATGTGCCAGATACATTCCTCAAAGCATTTTATATCTATTAGTTCATTTAATCCTCACAGTTATTAGGCAGATACTATTATCATCACCATTTTACAGATGGGGAAACCCAAGCACACAGATTATATGACTTGCTCAAGGTCACATAGCTTCAAGCCATCCTTCTAAGTACTTTGCTTTAGCGCATTTAAATGGAAGTGAATGAATAAATCTCTCCCTGCACCATTTTCTACAGCAGATTTTTGCACCTCTTAGTACAACACTTAAGGTGCGTTTTCCCCCACTAGACTTTAGCTCAGGGACTTTCTTTGCCCCCTATTCACCATCAGTTCCCACAGCACTATCACTGGCGGCGCAGCAGCAAGACTACGGTGCGCACATGCGGCCACCAGAGGGCACTGTGGCCACACCGTCCTCTTCCCCCTCCTCCGCCACCCGAGAGGGGAGGAACCAGCGTTGGGCGGGGCCTGGCCCCGAGCGGAGCATTCCCGGCGGGCCGCGCGTGCGCCGCGTTTGAATGGTCCTGAGTGGGGCTGGGCCGGGGCGCCGAACTTCGCCGTGGGTCGCCGGGCGCAGCTGGTCAGCCCCGGGTCTGAGCTGAGGCGCCGCGGTACCATGAGGCGCCGGTAAGTGGCGGCCGTGCCTGTGCGAGCCCCGCGTCCGCAGCGGCCGCGCCAGGGCCGGTCTCCTCCCCGGGCCCGGCCGCGCCTGGGCCCACCTGCAGGCCCCGCGGCGGCCTCCGCTCGGCCGGGCTGCCGGGAGCGAGGGCGGGGCGGGAGGCCTACGTCCCCTGCCGAGCCTCGTCCGCCTGCCCGCGCGGGGAGGGTCGCGGCCCGGATGCCGGAGGCCGCCGGGGGGACACCGGGGGCCCGGGCCGGGAGAGGCGCGGACGGAACCTGCTGTCAGGTGTTTACCTTCGGGTGGAGCCTACATCTGCGCCCGGGGAGGGAGGACGGAACGCGCGCGAGAGGGTCTGTTTGAGGACAGGCTTTCCCGGGAGCCGCCTGGGCCCGGCCGTGGTATTTCCTTATTTTCTGATGGGTCCTCTGTTTCCTGAGAGAGAAGCTTTTGTTCAGCAGCGCAGAAACTTGACATAACTGCATAATAATTGCTGACTGCAACTTTAAAACCCTCATTGTTATGTTCTGAAAAGTTGTTCTGTAACAGTACCTAGGCTTTGACCACGCTCTTAAACTGGCTTAAATATGGAGATAACAAAGACTTGATTTGTTTTCTTGTGGCTTGTAAAGTTCCTTGAACAGAGAGGTGTCTGTGTCAATTTCTCTTGCAGATTAAGAAAACACAAAACAGTAACAACGTTAGTTCTGTAAAAACCATCTGTTTAGCAACTAGCAAAACTAGGCCAGGTAATAGCTTAACTTGCGTAAACAGTTTATCCTGCTTTTTTGTTTAAATCTGCTTTAGACTTGTATCGGAACTTCATACATTGGGGCTTTTATTTGGCTAATAGTGGCATTGTAATAGTAACAGTGGTTAATATTTATTTCGTGCTTTTTGGATGCTAAGCACTGTTTTGAGGACTTTGCTTTGGTACGGATACCGTTATCCCCATTTTGACGAGGAGGAAACTGAGGCACAGAGAAGTCAAGTAACTTGTACAAGGTTACACAGCTAATAAAATTAGGACCCAAGCAGGCTAGCTTCTTGCTTTTAACTATGTGTCTCTCCTTAGTTTATAAAGGCTTTCATTTCATTTACTTCTCTTAGATGGGGGTACAGTGTATGTGTTTTTGTGACACACATACATTCACATATTGAGTCAAGTTCTCTGTTGTTGACCATACTTTTGTGCACTGAGTAAAAAATCCATTGGATATTTGAAGAGAAATGGAGATCACAAAATTCATATTTGTGTTGTGGTTTATAGTTTATAGACTGAAACCTATTCCTTAAAATGTAACACTATATATTAATGTTTTTCACTCTGAAAACTTAGTGAGTTACTTTGCACTTGGAGTGCTTATACTTAACTGTCAGCTCCATGACAAAAAATAAGGCAAAAGCAAAATCATTCCTTAAGAAATCAGCAGTTTATGCTTAACTACAGCCGAGCATTTGACTTTCACTCATTGGTTATCAAGCTTTTGATTGCCTCTATGTCCAGCACAGTGCTAGGTAGGCCCCATTGGTTATACAAAAAAAACTTGCCAGGGCAACAAATCTTAGGGAAGTTAGTCAAGTTTGCATATGAGATTAACCATAACAACTGTGTGTGTATATATATCAGCTGGGTATTCAGTGAACTGAACTGAGTGGCTCAGTAATGCTTCTGCAAAGAACCAGTAATTGAAGGATGGATGTGGGACATTGACGGTGTGTTCAAAGACTTGCACTTGAGAATGAAATGATTTTTCTAGTCTGACCTATTTGGAAAGTTCCTATTCAGAAAAATAAGATTATGTGGGTAAGACTTGAAGAATTGTATAAGACATATGTCAAAGAAGTTTAGATTTGATCTATTTATATTTGAAGGGAGAGAGATGATTTTGGAAGTTTTAAACTTGTTAATCAGTGGTTCTCTACTGGGGGCAGGGGACATTGGCAATGTCACATTGGGAGAGGGGGAGGTGCTACTGGCAGTTAGTAGGTAGAAGCGAGGAATGCTAACACCCTACAATAGGAGAGCCCCATCATAAACACTAGTTACTCCAAATGTCAGTGGTGTTGAGGTTGAGAAACCCTGTTTTAAGCTGATGGTTTATATGGCTAGCCTTTGCTTCTATGTACTGTAAATAGGTATTAATGATGAATTTTAGGAGCATGACTACAAGCTGAGGCAGAGCTGGCTCAGAGACCTAAAGGAAGTTGTTGGAGACCTGGGGGAGGGGAGAGGCTGTAAGAAGTTAGCATGGGAGCAATGAGAATGGATAAGGAAGAGGTAAAAAAATGTACCTTTTTTCTAAGTCTGAAAATAATGCATGTTCATTGTAGGGAATTTAGGAAATGTAGAGAAAGTGTGAAAAGAAAATAAAAACCACTTTTAAAACCCCCTAAGATGAAGACCAGCTGTTAACATTTTCATTTCTTTCAAATCTGCTGCTGATAACTATTTTCCTTTTTATAAAGCAAGGCTTATACATTTTTTTCTCCCTGCTGTTTTTTTTTTTCTTTTTTTTTTTTTGACTCAGCATATAATGAGTATTTCCCATTCTTTGAAAAATGTTCTTTTTAATGGTCAGTCTTTGTTTTTTTGTGTGTGTGTTCTTTTAAAAGTGGGAATTTTGCTTTGTATTCAAGAGACATTTTGAAGGAGGAATCAAACATGATGACTGATGAATTATAGAAAGTAGTGGGGGTAAAAGTCTGGTATCTCCAAGGTTTTTAAATCTAGGAAGCTAAAAGATGGTAAAGCTTCTGAAATAAATTGGGACTCATAATAATGTTCATCTTAGATGTATAAACTGCCATTCACATATACGCATAATGAGATCTTAATGAGGACCTCTGATGCCTGTCAGCTTACATCCTAAAACTCCTATAATTAATAATCTTTCTTTGATTTTCTTTTGTTTCTTTTTTAAAAAAATAAGTTCACTTTTCAGTTCTTTCTTAACAAGTCTTTCCCTTTCCCCTTGGAAAGGTTTTTTAAAATGTATTTTCTGTTAGAATATTAAATAAGGCTCGAGTTTGTTTATCATGTATCTTTGAGAGCCTAGCCCTTTTGGACTAGTTGAGTTTTTAAATACATAGATTGCTACAGTCTATAAATGAGATGAGTTCAACTCTTTGAAGAATTATCTTTAAAAATGCCTCATAACATCATACCAGTCAATAGTATGTTGCCATTTTATCAGTCATACTTGTTGATCTTGTATTAATTAATTTCTTGCTTTCTGGAAAATGTATTCAGTAAATTTTTTTTTTAAATCCTTAACCTAATACAAATTATACTTTTATTGGAAGCATGTACTTTTCAAATGAGTAAAATATAATTTGACTTTTCTGGATTTAAATGCTGTGTTTACTACTTTGTGCTTATCTCCAAGTGTCTGCCCACTGATAGCTAATATCATTTAACTTTGGAGAAGTTTTTTTATTTCTTGTCTCAGTTCTTGGGACATAATGAAGGTAGAGATGGGAGAATGGGTCTTCTGAAAGGGCTCCCAGTTTGCCTCCCCTATAACTATCTCTCCCCCCCCCTCAGTTTTACACACTGTCTGAAACTCACCCAGGAATTTACCACCTGTGTATGGATTATGAATGCCCGTTTTAGCATCTCTTCTCACTAGTATAATCTGAGAACAGACAGCTTGATGTTATATGGGAAAGGCATTAAGACTGGAAGTCACAGTTCTAAACCTGGCTCTCTTATTAGTGAGTGGGTGTTCTTGGGAAAATCCCTTAATTTCATCTGTAAATTGAAATTATCTCCAAGGTCCTTTCCAGCGCTAAGAGTGTGTGAATCTGTGAAGTATTTGCTTTTCAAGAGTAATTACCTTTGGGGAGATTGTTAAGTCTCTCACATCTTAGTATGAATTAATCATAGATGATTTCATTCAAAGACATTTGTAAAAGCCACTCCCATATAATAGGATTAGGGATGAATTTTAGAATGGAATTTAAATGCCATTAGAATATAAACTCCAGGAGGGCAGGGGTTTTTTTGTTCACTGATGTTTCCACAGTGCCTAGAATGGTAATTAGCCTGTAACATATGCTTAGTATTTCTTGAAGGAATGAATTGTTGTTGAGGAAAGCTTGTTGGAGTACTGCACAGATGGCCTGAGTACCTGAAAGAACTCAGAATACAAACCAACCTGATTACAACCCTGTCATTACTACAATATAAAAATACCTCCTAATGGTAGTAAAGCATCCATTGTTCACATGGTTGCCTTCAGAACTATTAAGTAATTTCTGCCCTGACTGCCCTTCAGACTCACAAAGTACAGTTTTGTCCATCACCAGAGTTTACTTCAATGCCAGCTTGACCTCTCACTGTGCCTTTACCTCTTATTTGCATATACCTGTGCCCGGCTTATTCCGTGTACATCACTAACAATATGTTTAGCATTGTAGTAAAAATAAATCGTACATATTGATTAAAATTTGGCATTTCATCTACGGAGGGTTTGTAGCACAGAAGTTGGAAATTCTTGACCGGATTCCCAATTGCAGTCATCCTAATTCTACAACTGCCTTATAAAATAGTCTTCAAGAATAGATTTTAGTAACATAATTCCTATACTAGCTTCTCAGTAAGTCTACTTTGTCTGTAAAAAGTAAAGTCCAGGGCTTTTGTTCTTGGGTAGTTTTTTGATTACCGATTCAATTTCGTTGCTGGTGATTGGTCTGTTTAGTTTTTCTGTTTCCTGCTTGGTGAGTCTTGGAAGGCTGTATTTTTCTAAGAAGTTGTCCATTTCTTCTAGGTTTTGCAGCTTGTTGGCATATAGATGCTCGTAATATTCTCTTATAATTCTTTGTATTTCTGTGGGGTCCGTCGTTATTTTTCCTTTCTCATTTGTGATTCTGTTTATGTGTGTAGATTCTCTTTTTCTCTTAATGAGTCTGGCTAGGGGTTTATCTATTTTGTTTATTTTTTCAAAGAACCAGCTTTTGAATTACTGATTCAGTTTCATTATTGCTAATCGGTTCAGTTTTTCTATTTCTTCCTGGTTCAGTCTTGGAAAAGTGCATGTTTCTAGGAATTTATCTATTTCTCTCAGGTTGCCCAATTTGTTGGTGGACAATTTTTCATAGTAAAACAACCATGAGTTTCATATATGACATCCTCCACATACAGCAGTCTGTGTTAAGTTGATCGTCACTAAAATTTAAATACATTCTAACAGCACTACTTTTTTATTCCCCCTTTTCCATGTTTTTTGGTATATGCTGTCTTTTTTTTAATTTAGTGAATTTCTTCACTAAATTTTTTAGTCATAATTATTTTAGTACTTTTGTCTTTTAACTTTCATACTAGCTTTTAAGTGATTCATCTGCTACTTTTACCAATGGAATTTTTTCCTTTGTAATTTTCTTACTTCTAGTTGGGGCCCCTTCTTTTCCTCCTTAAGAAGTCCTTTTAACATTTCTTGTAATGCTAGTGTAGGAGTAGTGAACTTCTTTAACTTATATTTATTTGAGAAAGTCTTTATTTCTCCTTCAGTTCTGAATGATGACCTTGCCAGGTTGGTTATTCTTGGCTGTGGGCCTTTTCCTTTTGGCATATTGAATATATCCTGCCACTCTTGGGTATGTAAAGCTTGTGCTGAAAATATCAGCTGATACCCTAATGGGATTTCCCTTATATGTAACTGGGTGCTTTTCTCTTGCTGCTTTTGAGATTTTTTATTTCTAGTCTTTGACATTTTAATTATTATATTTTGATGTGGACCTTCTTGGGTTCATCTTGTTTGAGGCTCCTGTGCTTCGTGGACCTGGATATTTGTTTCCTTTTCCAGGTTAGGGAAGTTTTCAGCTATTCTTCTTTTTATTTTAAAAAAATTTTTAATTAAGATATTATTGATATACACTCTTATGAAGGTTTCACATGAAAAAACAGTGTGGTTACTACTTTTACCCATATTATCAAGTCCCCACCCATATCCCAATGCAGTCACTGTCGATCAGTGTAGTAAGATGCCACAGATTCACTGTTTGCCTTCTCTGTGCTACACTGTTTTCCCCGTGACCCCCCACACTATGTGTACTAAACATAATACCCCTCAATCCCCTTCTCCCACCCTCCCCACCTGCCCTCCCATCCCCTCCCCTTTGGTAATCACTAGTTCCTTCTTGGAGTCTCTGAGTCTGCTGCTATTTTGTTCCTCCAATTTTGCTGCGTTCTTATACTCCACAAATGAGGGAAATCATTTGGCACTTGTCTTTCTCCACCTGGCTTATTTCACTGAGCATAATATCCTCCAGCTCCATCCATGTTGTTGCAAATGGTAGGATTTGTTTCTTTCTTATGGCTGAGTGGTATTCCATTGTGTATATGTACCACCTCTTCTTTATCCATTCATCTACTTATGGACACAGGTTGCTTCCATATCTTGGCTATTGTAAAAAGTGCTGCAATGAACATAGGGGTGCATTTGTCTTTTTGAATCTGAAAACTTGTATTCATTGGGTAAATTTCAAGGAGTGGGATTCCTGGGTCAAATGGTATTTCTATTTTGAGTTTTTTGAGGAGCCTCCATATTGCTTTCCAAATGGTTGAACTAGCTTACATTCCCACCAGCAGGGTAGGAGGGTTCCCCTTTCTCTGCATCCTCACCAGCATTTGTTGTTCTTAGTCTTTTGGATGCTGGCCATCCTTACTGGTGTAAGGTGATATCTCATTGTGGTTTTAATTTGCATTTCCCTGATGATTAGTGATGTGGAGCATCTTTTCATGTGCCTGTTGGCCATCTGAATTTCTTCTTTGGAGAACTGTCTCTTCATATCCTCTGCCCATTTTTTAATCAGGTTATTTGCTTTTTGGGTGTAGAGGCGTGTAAGTTCTTTATATATTTTGGATGTTAACCCCTTGTCGGATATGTCATTTACAAATGTATTCTCCCATACTGTAGGATGCCTTTTTGTTCTGTTGATGGTGTCCTTTGCCGTACAGAAACTTTTTAGTTTGATGTAGTCCCATGAGTTCATTTTTGCTTTTGTTTCCCTTGCTCGAGGAGATGCATTCAGGAAGAAGTCACTCATGCTTACATTCAGGAGATTTTTGCCTATGTTGTCTTCTAAGAGTTTTATGGTTTCATGACTTACATTCAGGTCCTTGATCCATTTTGAGTTTACTTTTGTGTATGGGGTTAAACAATAATCCAGTTTCACTCTCTTGCATGTAGCTGTCCAGTTTTGCCAATACCAGCTGTTGAAGAGGCTGCCATTTCCCCACTGAATGTCTATAGCTCCTTTATCGTATATTAATTGCCCATATATGGTTGGGTTTATATCTGGGCTCTCTAGTCATTTCCATTGGCCTATTGTTCTGTTCTTGTGCCAGTACCAAACTCTTGATTACTGTGGCTTTGTAGTAGAGCTTGAAGTTGGGGAGTGTAATCCCCCAGCTTTATTTTTCCTTCTCAGGATTGCTTTGGCTATTTGGGGTTTTTTGTGGTTCCATATGAATTTTAGAATGATTTTCTCTAGTTCGTTGAAAAATGCTGTTGGTGTTTTGATAGGAATTGTATTGAATCTGTATATTGCTTTAGGCAGGATGGCCATTTTGACAATATTAATTCTTCCCATCCATGACCACGGGATGTGTTTCCATCTATTGGTATCTTCTTCTCTCATGAGTGTCTTGTAGTTTTCAGAGTATAGGTCTTTCACTAATCCTATATTCTTGCCCAAGAAAGGTACTATCAAATGTGTAAGATATAAAGCAAAGTGGAATTTGTAATATAAAAATCCTTTATAATGAAAATTTACCATTACAGTTTTGATAATTTCCTTCACTTTTGCAAAGCTATATTGAAGTATAATATACATACCATAAGATTCAGCTGTTTTAAATGTACAATTAATTGATAAGTATATACAGTATTGTGTAGTCATTAACTCCCATATAATTTTATAACATTTCTATCACTGCCCCCACCCCATAAAGAAACCTTGTGCCTATTTACAGTTATTCCCACTCCTACCCCAGCCCTAGGTAATCATGCATCTACTTTCTGTCTGTATAGACTACTTTTATGGACATTTCATATATATGGAAATCACATAACATGTGGTCTTTGTGTTTGTCCTCTTTCATTTAGTGTGATATTTATACATATTATAGCATGTATCAGTACTTTGTTCCTTCTTGTTGAGTAGTATTTCCAATGGATACACCACATTTTGTGTATCTGTTCCTCATTTGATAGACATTTGGGTCATTTCTGCATTTTGGCTATTCTGAATAATGTTACGAACGTTTGCACACAAGTCTTTGATGTGAACATAAGCTTTCATTCCTCATGAGTAAATACATAGCAGTAGAATTGTTGGGTCATATGGTAAATCTATGTTTAATATTTAAATAAACTGCTAGGCTGTTTCCTAGAGTTACTATACCATTTTATATTTTCACAGAAATCCAGTGTCTCCATGTCCTTCTCATAACTTGTCATCATCTGTCATATTTATTATAGACTTTCTAGTAGTTGTGAAGTAGTATCTCTTTGTGGTTTTGACTTGCATTTTTCTCATTATATAAAGTCCTTCACTCTTAAAAAAGCATGTGGCACTGTATGTTCTTTAAAAAAATGTTTTAGCCAATGGAGAAATGAATATTTTTCCCATACGAAAGGGGATAGACGATAAATGTTATCTTCTAGAGGAAAAATATACAAATTCTATTTACTTTATAAAAACACGTGTATGTTTGTATTGAGCAGAGTTGATCTATGGATAAAGGATTCTAGTAGTTTGTACTGTGAAAAGGTAAAGGTGTAATCTGTTTCACCTAATTATCATTTTTGCATGGTATACAATAGAGATTTTACTAATTCATTCAACAAAACACATAACACATATAGTAATACTTTCTATATGCCAGGAGGTGTTGTAGGCCTTGTGAATATAACAGTGAAGAAGCAGGCAAGATCCCACCCCTCATGGAGCTTATATTCTAGTGAAGACGACATATAGTAAACAGTTATATGTATTTGCGCACACATGTGTGTGTGTGTGTGTGTATGCAAATATATGTGTCTACTAGAGGTAAGTATTTATGAAGAAAAATAGGGAAGGGTACGAGAGAAGTGAAGGGAGGTGCTATTTTAAAGGGTTGAGTGAAGAAAAGCCACTTGCAGGAGGGGGTGGTTGAGCAAGACCTTAAAAATGTCATAGGAAGCAAGCCATGAGAATACAGAAGGGGAAAGCATTCCTCGGGTACAGAATACAGCAGATAAATACACAGAGCCTTGAGAGAGGAAATTTTTAATCGTCATTCACTGATCAGGCAAAATTAGGCCTAAATAAACTCAGAACATCTTTGGCCTTCTAATATAAACTGCTTAACTTCCCCAAACCTATATATTCTTTATTATTATTATTAAGGTATTGATATATACTCTTATGAAGGTTTCACATTAAAAGCATTGTGGGAAAAACAATTCCATTCACAATTACATCAAAAAGAATAAAATACCTAGGAATAAACCTAACCAAGGAAGTGAAAGACCTGTACTCTGAAAACTACAAGACATTCATGAGAGAAATTAAAGATGCCAATAAATGGAAACACACCCTATAGGAAGAATTAATATTGTTAAAATGAACATCCTGCCGAAAGCAATCTACAGATTCAGTGCAATTCCTATTAAAATACCAACAACATTCTTCATAGAACTAAAGCAAATCGTTCTGAAATTCATATGGCACCACAAAAGACCCCGAATAGCCAAAGCAATCCTGAGAAGGAAAAATAAAGCTGGTGGGATTACACTCCCCAACTTCAAGCTCTACTACAAAGCCACAGTTATCAA
The DNA here is from genome assembly GCA_029783875.1 of Phataginus tricuspis. NCBI lineage: Eukaryota > Metazoa > Chordata > Mammalia > Pholidota > Manidae > Phataginus > Phataginus tricuspis. Next base: position 22,854,149 of record JAQQAC010003584.1, on the reverse strand, counting down.
GACAATTTGGTATTGGCACAAAAACAGACCCATAGACCAATGGAACAGACTAGAGAGCCTTGATATAAACGCAACCATATATGGTCAGTTAATATACGATAAAGGAGCTGTGTATATACAATGGGGAAATGACAGCCTCTTCAACAACTGGTGTTGGCAAAACTGGACAGCTACATGCAAGAGAATGAAACTGGATTAGTGTTTAACCCCATACACTAAAGTAAACTTGAAATGGACCAAAGACCTGAATGTAAGTCATGAAACCATAAAACTCTTAGAAGAAACATAGACAAAAATCTCCTGAATATAAACAAGAGCAACTTCTTCCTGAATGCGTAATCCTCTAGCAAGGAAAACAAAAGCAAAAATAAACACATGGGACTACATCAAACTAAAAAGCTTCTATATGGCAAAGGACAGCATCAACAGAACATCCTAAGTTATTGGAGAATATATTTGTAAATGACATATCTGACAAGGTGTTAACAGCCAAAATATATAAAGAATTCACATGCCTCTACACCCAAAAAGCAAATAACCCGATTAAAAAATGGGCAGAGGATATGAGGAGACAGTTCTCCAAAGGAGAAATTCAGATGGCCAACAGACACATGAAAAGATGCTCCACATCACTAATCATCAGGGAAATGCAAATTAAAACCACAATGAGATATCCCCTCACAATAGTAAGGATGGCCAGCATCGAAAAGACTAAGAACAACAAATGCCAGCGAGGATGCGGAGAAAGGGGAACCCTCCTACACAGCTAGTTCAACCACTGTGGAAGGCAATATGTAGGTTCCTCAAAAAAACTAAAAATAGAAATACCATTTGTCCCGGGAATCCCACTCCTTGGAATTTACCCAAAGAATACAAATTCTCGCCGGGAATATAGCGTCGTGAACGGACCAGCAGAAAAATTCCTCCCAACATTATATTTATTCACGAAAATACAGCAAATACAACTATCCCTAAAAGAGAGACCAGAATACACAGGAAACTGCACAGCGTACACCTACACCGTGAGAACTTGACAGCCGGTGAGGCAGAGGGGATACGGAGCGGCGACTCGGTGGGACCGAGCGCTCCCCACCCCCACCCCCCAGAGCTCCGGCGGCCAGACACTCCGGACAGAGGACTCGGGACCTGGCGAGGCGGGACAGAAACGCGATCCAGCGAGACCAGAGCGCCCCTCCACCCCAGCACTCCGCGGGAGTCCCGGCAAGGCGGGTAAGTCATGAGAAGACAGAAGAATATGATACAGACAAAGCTTCAGACAAACACGACCCCAGAAAAAGAAGCTGAAGGAATAGACATACACAGTCTTCCAGAAAAAGAATTCAGAATAAAAGTCATAGCCATGCTGACGGATCTACAGAAAAATGTGCAAGAGCTGAGGGAGGAAGTGAGGGAAGTGAGGAAAGATAATGCAGAAATGAGACAAGCCATCGACGGGCTCACCAGCAGATTGAATCAGGTTCAAGACACGATCAAGGAATTACAAGACAGGGACCAGGAATACAAAGAAGCTGAGGCAGAGAGAGATAAAAGGATCTCTAAGAATGAAAGAATATTAAGAGAACTGTGTGACCAATCGAAACGGAGCAATATTCGCATTATAGGAGTACCAGAGGAAGAAGAGAGAGAAAAAGGGATAGAAAGTGTCTTTGAAGAAATAATTGCCGAAAACTTCCCCACGCTGGGGAAGGAAATAGTCTCACAGTCCACGGAAGCCCACAGATCTCCCAACACAAGGGACCCAAAGAAGACAACACCAAGACACATAATAATCAAGATGGCAAAGATGAAAGACAAGGACAGAGTATGAAAGGCAGCTAGAGAGAGAAAAAAGATCACCTACAAAGGAAAACCCATCAGACTGTCATCAGACTTCTCAACAGAAACATTACAGGCCAGAAGAGAATGGCATGATATATTTAACGTAATGAAACAGAAGGGCCTCGAACCAAGAATATTGTATCCAGCACGATTATCATTTAAATATGACGGAGGGATTAAACAATTTCAAGACAAACGAAAGTTGAGAGAGTTTGCCACCCATAAACCACCACTACAGGATATCTTAAACGGACTGCTCTAGAGGGAAACACCCCTAAGGCTAAAAAGATGTCACCAGACAAAATAAAAGCAAAGCAAAGAAAAGCAGACCATCCAAATACCAACTAAAGGCAAACAATAAAACACCTAATATATAAAGAAAGGAGGAGGAAGAATAGGAAGGGAGAGATAAAGAAACATCAGACGGCGTTCACAATAACTTAACAAGAAAGTTAAGTTAGATTCTTAGATAGTAAAGAAGCAACCCTTGAACCTTTGGTAACCACGAATCTAAAGCCTGCAATGGCAATAAGTACATATCTATCAATAATCACCCTAAATGTAAATGGACTGAATGCACCAATCAAAAGACACAGAGTAACAGAGTGGATAAAAAAGCAAGACCCATCTATATGCTGCTTACAAGAGACTCACCTCAAACCCAAAGATATACACAGACTAAAAGTGAAGGGATGGAAAAAAATATTTCAAGCAAACAACAAAGAGAAAAAAGCAGGTGTTGCAGTACTTGTATCAGATAAAATAGACTTCAAAACGAAGAAAGTAGCAAGAGATAAAGACGGACATTACATAATGATAAAGGGGTCAGTCCAACAAGAAGATATAACCATTATAAATATATATGCACCCAACACAGGAGCATCAGCATATGTGAAACAAATACTAACAGAAGTGAAGGAGGAAATAGACAGCAATGCAATAATTCTAGGAGACTTTAACACGCCACTCACTCCAAAGGATAGATCAACCAGGCAGAGGATAAGTAAAGACACAGAGGCACTGAACAACACACTAGAACAGATGGACCTAACAGATATCTACAGAACTCTGCACCCAAAAGCAGCAGGATACACATTCTTCTCAAGTGCACATGGAACATTTTCCAGAATAGACCACATTCTAGGCCACAAAAAGAACCTCAGTAAATTCAAAAATATTGAAATCTTACCAACGAACTTTTCAGATTACAAAGGTATAAAACTAGAAATAAATTTCAGAAAGAAATCAAAAAGGCTCACAGATACATGGAGACTTAACAACATTCTCCTAATGAATCAATGGGTTAACGACCAAATCAAAACAGAAATCAAAGAATATATGGAGACTAATGACAACAACAACACAAAGCCACAACTTCTGTGGGAC
>JAQQAC010003584.1:22834057-22845924 GCA_029783875.1 Phataginus tricuspis | reverse complement strand
AACAGACCCACAGACCAGTGGAACAGAATAGAAAATCCAAACATTAACCCACACACCTACAGTCAATTAATATTTGATAAAGGACCCTGGATATACAATGGGGAGAGGACAGCCTCTTCAGCAGCTGGTGTTGGAAAAACTGGACTACTGTCTAACCCCATACACAAAGGTAAACTCAAGGTGGATCAAAGACCTGAATGTAAGTCATGAAACCATAAAACTCTTAGAAAAAAACATAGGCAAAAATCTCGTGGACATAAACATGAGTGACTTCTTCATGAACATATCCCCCCGGGCAAGGGAAACAAAAGCAAAAGTGAACAAATGGGACTATATCAAGTTGAAAAGGTTCTGTACAGCAAAGGACACCATTAGTAGAACAAAAAGACATCCTACAATATGGGAAAATATATTCATAAATGATGTATCTGATAAGGGGTTGACATCCAGAATATACAAAGAACTCACGCACCTTAACAAACAAAAAGCAAATAACCCAATTAAGAAATGGGCACAGGACATGAATAGACACTTCTCTAAAGAAGAAATTCAGATGGCCAACAGGCCCATGAAAAAATGCTCCACCTCGCTAATCATCAGAGAAATGCAAATTAAAACCACAATGAGATATCACCTCACACCAGTGAGGATGGCCAACATCCAAAACACAAACAACACCAAATGTTGGCGAGGATGTGGAGAGAGGGGAACCCTCCTACATTGCTGGTGGGAATGCAAATTAGTTTAACCATTGTGGAAAGCAGTATGGAGGTTCCTCAAAAAACTCAAAATAGAAATACCATTTGACCCAGGAATCCCACTCCTAGGAATTTACCTCAAGAATGCAGCAGCCCAGTTTGAGAAAGACAGATGCACCCCTATGTTTATTGCAGCACTATTTACAATAGACAAGAAATGGGAGCAACCTAAGTGCCCATCAGTAGATGAATGGATTAAGAAGAGGTGGTACATATACACAATGGAATATTATGCAGCCATAAGAAAAAAAACAAATCCTACCATTTGCAACAACATGGATGGAGCTGGAGGGTATTATGCTCAGTGAAATAAGCCAGGCCGAAAAAGACAAGTACCAAATGATCTCACTCATATGTGGAGTATAAGAATAAAGAAAAAAAAAATGAAGGAACAAAACAGCAGCAGAGTCACAGAACCCACGAATGGACTAACAGTTACCAAAGGGAAAGGGACTGGGGAGATGGGTGGGAAAGGAGGGATAAGAGGGTAAAAGGGACATTACGATTGGCAGACATAGGGTGAGGGGCATGGGGGGACTGTACAGCTCAGAGAAGACAAGTAGTGATTCTCATCTCACTACACTGATGGACAGTGACTGTAATAGGGTTGGTGGGGGGGACCTGATGAAGGGGGTAGTTTAATCATCACAATATTGCTCATGTAATTGTAGGTTAATGATACTAAAATAAAATAAATTGTAAAAAATAAAAATTAATAAAATTAATAAATGTAGAGTTTATTTTAAAAATAAAAATGTATGTAACATACTCTGGTAAAAAAAAAAGTATACAAATTCTCAGATTCAAAAAGACATATGCATGCCTATGTTTATTGCAGTACTATTTACATTAGCCAAGATATGGAAGCAACCTAAGTGTCCATCAGTAGATGAATGGGTAAAGAAGAAGTGGTACGTATACAAATGGAATACTATTCAGCCTTAAGAAAGAAACATCCTACCATTTGCAACAACATGGATGGAGCTACAGGGTATTATGTTCAGTGAAATAAGTCAGACAGAGAAAGACAAATACCAAATGATTTCCCTCATTTGTGGAGTATAAGAATGCAGCAAAACTGAAGGAACAAAATAGCAGCAGACTCACAGACTCCAAGAAGGGACTAGTGGTTATCAAAGGGGAGGGATGTTGGAGGGCTAGTGGGAGGGAGGGAGAAGGTGATTGAGGGATATTATGTTTAGTACACATGGTGTGTGGGGGCGTCACAGGGAAGACAGTGTAGCACAGAGAAGGCAAATAGTGAATCTGTGGCATCTTACTACACTGATGGACAGTGACTGCAATGGGGAATGGGTGGGGACTTGATAATATGGGTGAGTGTAGTAACCACATGGTTTTTCATGTGAAATCTTCATAATAGTGTATATCAATAATACCTTAATAAAAAAAACTTGAAAGGGGGGGGAGAAAAACATTGTGGTTACTGCATTCATCCATAATATCAGGTCCCCTCTATGCCCCACTAAAGTCACTGTCTATCAGTATAGTAAGATGCCACAGATTCACTACTTGTCTTCCCTGTGGTACACTCTCTTCCCCGTGACCACCCCCACACCATGTGTACTAATCATAATACCTCTCAATCACCTTCTCTCTCTCTCCCTACCCCCTCCCCTTTGGTAAACACTAGTCCCTTCTTGAAGTCTGTGAGTCTACTGCTGTTTTGTTCCTTCTGTTTTGCTTTGTTGTTATACTCCACAAATAAATGAAAGCATACGGTATTTGTCTTTCTCCACCTAGATTATTTTACTGAGCGTTATACTCTCTAGATCCATCCATGTTGTTGCAAATGGAAGGATTTCTTTTCTTTTTATGGCCGAATAATATTCCATTATGTATATGTACCACATCTTCTTTGTCCATTCACCTGTTGACGGACCCTTAAGTTGCTACCATGTCTTGACTATTGCAAACAGTGCAGCAGTAAAGATAGGGGTGCAGATATCTTTTCAAATCAGGGATTTTTTTTTTCTTCAAGTAAATTCCTAGAAATGATATTTCTTTTTAGTTTTTTGAGGAACCTCCATACTACTTTCCATAGCAGTTGCACCCAATTTGCATTCCCATGTAGGATACTGAGTTTCTTTAGGGCAAGATCATCATCATTGCTTTTCTTTCATCAGTTTGCTTCATTTACTTAGTTATCTGTTTTAACTACTACATCAACTATGTTCAAAACTCACTAACAGCTTTATTTTCTCATAAATTCAGACATCTTTCTTAATTGTATCAGATCACAGGTGAATTTTCAGTAGGTGGGTTTTAGAAATCTCTTCAGAGCAATGCTCAGTTCTTTGCATACTGCATTTTTTTTAAAGTATCCTTTAGAAGAGAGAAAATGAGTCAGCCAATTTCTCTCTTTTTTTCTGGTCTCTTCAGTTTATTACAAAGGTAGAATAGTTAGGCATATTTATCTTCATTATTTTGATTCAGCAGCTATGTACCTTGCTCGTTTTTACTCTATTGAGAGGGCAAAGTTTTCTAATTTCCTAAATATCTATTTTGAATTCAGAACTTTTTTGGGGGTGGGAATGCTTGTATAAATGGTAATATTTTTTATTTCAAACTTTACTTGTTTATTGATATATAGGAAAGTGATTGGCTTTTGTTTATTAACCTTACATCCTGCATCATTTGCTATAATTGCTTATTCCAAGAAGTTTTTTTCTAATCTTTAAGATTTTGTACATGGACAATCACATCATTTATGAACAAAGATTATTTTTTTTCTTCCCAATCTATATATATCTTATTTTCTTGTCTTATTGCATTAGCTAGGACTTCCAGTACGATATTGAAAAGCAGTGATGAGGCAACAGCCATGCCGTGTGCCTGAAAACTTTGATTTTCTCATTATTAAGTGTGATATTAGCTGTAGGGTTTTTTTGTAGGTACTTTTTTTTATCAAGCTGAAGAAGTTTCCCTCTTTCTTTGTTCTTCTGAGGATATTCATCATGAATGGGTGTTGAATTTTGGCAAATGCTTTTTCTACATCGATTGATACAATCACATGATTTTTTTTTTCTTTAGCCTGTTAATATGATGGGTTACATGGTTTGATTTTCAAATACTGAAACAGTGTTACATCCCTGGGGCAAATTCCACTTAATTGTGGTATGTAATTCATTTTTTGTATCACAGAATTCCATTTGCCAATATTCTGTTAAGTGTTTTTACATCTATACTCTTGAGGGATGTTTCTCTCTGGTTTTCCCTTTTTTGTACTTTCTTGTCTTATTTTTGCATCAGGATAATATTAGTTTCATAAAATAAATGGAGAAGTCTTCCTTGCTCTTTTGATTTCTTGAAAAGATTATGTAGAATTGGTGTTTATTCTTCTTTAAACATTTGAAAGAATTTTCCAGTAATATCTGTGTTTGGAGATTTCTAGTTAGGGAGGTTTTAAATTATGAGTTCAATTTGCTTAATAATTATAGGGCTATTCAAATGATCTATTTCATATTGAGTTATTTGTGGTACTTTATTTTTTTTGAGGAATTGGCCTACTTTAACTTGTCAAATTTATGTTTGTAGAGTAGGTTGTAGTATTTTCTTATCCTTTCAATGTCTGTAGAGTTTATACTGACATCTCCTGTTAATTCCTGATATTTGTGTTTTCTCTCTTTTTCTTTGTCAATCTCCAGTCTCCCTGGAGGGTTGTGGGGTTTTTTTTTTTGTTTTTTTTAATCTTTCAATGAGCTAACTCTTTGTTAATTTTTTTCTGTTGTTTTTCTGTTTTGAATTTCTGTGGTTTCTGTTCTTTATTATTTCCTTCCTTCTGCTTGCTTTGGGTTTAGCTCGAGTTTTTCTAGGTTCTTAAGGTGGAAGTTGAGATTATTGATTTTAGACTTTTTAAATACATTTTAGTGCTATATATTTCCCTCAGCACTGTTTTAGCTATGTCTCAAATTTTTGATGTTATATTTCCATTTTCATTTTCCTCAGTGTATTTTCTTGATTTCCCTTGAGATTTCCTTTGACCCATGAATTTTTTAGGAGTGCACAGTTTCATTTCCAAATGTTTGGAGATTTTCCTGTTATTTAATGATTTTTAGTTTGATTTCATTATAGCTGGTGAACATAATCTATATGATTTCAATTGTTTTATAATCCAGGATATAGTCTATCTTGGGATACGTTCTGTGACATTTGAAAATAATGTATTCTGTTGTTGGATGGAATGTTCTATAAATGTTGGTTTGGCTGTATTGGCTGATGGTATTGTCTTATGGCCTTGGTGAATATCTGTCTGTTTGTTCTATCAGTTGTTGAGAGGGCATATTGAAGTCTCCAAGATTATTGTGAATTTGTCAGACCTCTCAGTTTTCACTTTATGTATTTTTCAGCTGTATTGTTTGGTGCCAACACATTTAAGATTGCTTTGTTTTCTTGATGGATCGGTTCTTTTATCATTATGTAATGTTCTTCTTTATCCCTGATAATTTCCTTTGCTGTCTTGACATCTTTATCTGATACTAATACAGCCACTTCTGCTTTTTAAATATTTGCATGATTTTCTTCCCCTTCTTCCCTCTCCCCTTCCATTCCCTCTCCTTTGCTTTCTTTCCTTTTTCTTTCTTCCTGCTTATATATCATTATATTTGAAGTGAATTTCTTTTAGACAGCATATTGTTAGGTCATGTTTCTTAATCTACTCTGCAATCTCTGGTTTTTAACTGATAGGTGTAGATGAATTACACATAATGTAATTATTGATATTTCCACCATTTTATTTTTTGTTTCTGTTCTTTCATTTCTCTGTTTTCTTTCTCTTCCTTTCCTATGGGTTATTGAGCACTTGTAAACATTCCATTTTTACCTAAGCATTTTTGAGTATATCTCTTGATAATAAGACTTTTTTTTTTAACCGATCGCTGAAGGTGTTATGTTACAGGTATATATCTTACCACAGTCTACTGGTGGTGTCATTTTACCATTTTGAGTGATGTGTGGAAGCCTTACCTCTCTTTATGCCCCATTGCCCTTCCCCACTTGCAACATAATTATCTTAAATAATCCTCTACATACATTTTGGCCCACATCAGATAGTGTTAATAATTTTTGCTTCAACTATCAAACATAATTTACCTTACTGTTTTCTTTTTGTCACCCTGATGTTCTAAGATTCCTTCTTTATTTTCTTTCATCTGAGAATATCTTGGTTTCCTTTACATTCTTGAAGACTGTTTCCTTTGAATATAGATTTCTAGGTTGACTGTTTAGCGCTCGAAAAATTTGCCACTTTCTTGTGACTTGCCCTTAGTTCTCTCCATCTCCTCTCTACTGACAGCCTGTTATTAAACAATTTCATTTATGTGAAGACTTTTTAGAGAAGTCTTGCTAACTTGCCCCAGTGGTTATCTCTCACTCTTGGTGCACAGCCTTCATTCTGGGATCTTCTTTCAAAGCCAACCTGGGAATTCCTGTGTCATCTCTCTTCTTGGGTCTCCATTTCTTGTGTTTCTCATTTTCGTTTATTCTCTGACTGCTACTGGAAATGTTTTTTTTTTTTTTGGAATTTTGAATGTCTGAATCTGTCTTTCTCCTATACTCACATTTGATTGGTAATTCGGTAGATGTAAAATTTTAGATTCCCTAGGAATTTTGAAGGTATTGTTCTATGTCTTTATGTGACCTGGTTTGGGTTTTAGGGTTTATTTTTTGTTTGATTTGCTTTTTGTATGTTTTCACCTTCTGTAACTTCTCTCATGCTCTGAAATTTGTCAGTGAAATGTGTTACAGGTCTATTTCATCCATAATTCTGACACTTGGTGTACCCTTTCAATTTGTAAATTCATCAAAGTCAGGTTTACATACAATAAAAATTCACCCTCCTTAGGGCATAGTTCTATTAATTTCCAGTTAGATAACTACCACCATAATCAACATGTAAAACAGTTCTTTGGAATTTTGACCATCAATGATGATCAAATATTTATATGTATATGTGTGTGCACTCACATGTGTGTGTGTTTTCCTTTGGGACTGATCAGAGCTCCCAAAGAAGCATTCTCTGCACTCTTCCCTGTAGTGTATAAAGTTGGCTGCAAGCCTATCTGAGGCAAATGGTAGGATGAAACTTAGTGATCTCAACATTCAGTATGTAAACTTTCACTTGATCCCCTTTTTAGAATATGCTCCTCTCACCCTCATTTGTACCTGGTGTTTTACATCCCAAGGACTGTGTTTTAAATTTTCCAAACAGTAAAACTTTGATTGGAATGGGGAAGGGGCTCTAGATTTCTAACTATGTCTTAAATGGGTATTCCATCATTCCGTTTGTTCTTAAACCCACCTTGTTCTTAAATCCCCACTCTTTGATGTCCTCAATATTGTCAGCTCCTCAACCTTTTGGCGATTCTGTTTTTCACTGTTCCTTATTGCTGATTTAGAATTTGGCTTTTTCAGATATGCTAAATAACTTACCACTTCTTTGCAGTTTCCAAACTGCTATTGCTATCATCTCATCTTCTTTGTCTCTGGGGGCTTTATGCCTTAAAAAATCCTTACCTGTCATAGTAATGGGATTTCAGAGAAGGGTAGAAGTAATTGTATGTGTTTAAATAGTCCATTATCTTTAATAAAAGTCCCTCTTTAAGAAAAAAAAAAGGCTAATCTTGTAGACTCTTTATGATCTAGTTTCTGCCTGTCTTTCCAGCCTCATTTCTCTGCTGCAACCACCCCCAGCCTAAGCTCCAGTCACATGCATCTCCTTAAGAGATTACCAAACAAACCATGTTGCTCCATGCCTTTCAGCTCTGCACATGCTGTTTTCTCAGTGTGCTGCTTGTCACTTTGCTCAGTGATGTTTTGCTGACTCACATGTATGCCCCTCTGTCAGAGTGCTTATTTATTACTGCAATTATTTACTTACTTTTTAAAAAGTTTCATTCTACAGGTTTCTTAACTTTGGTGGGAGGGCTCTCTGTGAATTAGGAGCAGGAAGTCTTAGAATAGCCTGAAATTATTTGCAAAATTTCATGTGTTTGTACATATTTTTGGAAAATTCTCTAAGGCAGATTTTCTGCTAGGAGATGCATCAAAAATACTTGGGGAGCTTTTTAAAAATATAATTGCTTTGGACTTCACTCCAGAGAATTACTGAGTTATAGTCTGAAACTTGGGCCCAGAAAGACATGTTTTCAGAAATCTCCCTAATTAGACCTAGATCTCTATCCATAATCTACATTAACTCAAGGGCCAGGGATGTAGTGAACATTCAGTAAATGTCTAAAGAACAAATGAGGGAGGAACTTGGCATTCATAGCATGATCTGAAATAAACTTTTTATAGAAAACCTGAGTGCAAATGGGAAATCACTGATTTTCCTCTGTTATATAAAGGAAGCCATAGCCTCTATTACGTCTCCTTCGGATGTAATTGGAGGAATAAGAGAGAGTAGATAATTTTTTCAAAGGCAGAGGGAACTTTTGGAGAGCTAGCTGTAAGAATGAAAGAAAAATTTAAGAATCGGGCATAAAACAACATATATATCTATATATCTATATATCTATATATATACTCTAATTTTGGTTCCTCTAGCTGCTTGTCATTGTATTTCACCCAGTGTTTTGATTCCAAATTGTATGTTTCTATACATTTGGATGTCACAGATATCACTACTATTATAAACCTAATTTCATAAACTGTAAACTTTAATTTATGGATAGCAATGTGGAAAATGAAGAGATTGACATGTTCATTGGGAAAAAATACATGCCGTACTGTTGTAACTAAATAATTTTAATAAATCATTGCAACTAAAGACTGAGAACAGAAGTAACCTTAATTTTTTGGATTGCTTAGCCTTGTGTTTCATCACCATTTAAGGTTTTAAAAAAATGTGTAGATCAGAACTATGTCCTCTGCTTTACTTGGAACCTTCTTTTATGTTGTGTGGAGCTCCTGGTATATTTTTTTTTGTGTGTGAAGGAAAACATCAGGCTCTTTCGCTTTTTTTTTTTTTTTTTTTTTTGGCTTAAGCTCAAGGGTTTCTTTTCTTTTCTTTTTTTTTTACAATTTATTTTGGTATCGTTAACCTACAATTACATGTGCAATATTATGGTGATTAAACTACCCCCTTCAACAGGTCCCCCCCACCAACCCCATTAGAGTCACTGTCCATCAGCGTAGTGAGATGCTATAGAATCACTACTTGTCTTCTCTGAGTTGTACAACCCTCCCCGTGCCCCTCCTACCTTACGTCTGCTAACCGTAATGCCCCTTTTACCCTCTTATCCCTCCCTTCCCACCCATCTTCCCCAGTCCTTTTCCCTTTGGTAACTATTAGTCCATTCTTAGGTTCTGTGAGTCTGCTGCTGTTTTGTTCCTTCAGTTTTTTTTCTTTGTTCTTATACTCCACGTATCAGTGAAATCATTTGATACTTGTCTTTTCGGCTTGGCTTTTTTCACTGAGCATAATACCCTCTAGCTCCATCCATGTTGTTGCAAATGGTAGGATTTGTTTTCTTCTTATGGCTGAATAATATTCCATTGTGTATATGTACCACATCTTCTTAATCCATTCATCTACTGATGGACACTTAGGTTGCTTCCATTTCTTGGCTATTGTAAATAGTGCTGCCATAAACATAGAGGTGCATCTGTCTTTTTGAAACTGGGCTGCTGCATTCTTAGGGTAAATTCCTAGGAGTGGGATTCCTGAGTCAAATGGTATTTCTATTTTGAGTTTTTTGAGGAACCTCCATACTGCTTTCCACAATGGTTGAACTAATTTGCATTCCCACCAGCAGTGTAGGAGGGTTCCCTTTTCTCCACATCCTTCCCAACATTTGTTGTTGTTTGTGTTTTGGATGTTGGCCATCCTCACTGGTGTGAGGTGATATCTCATTGGGGTTTGAATCTGCATTTCTCTGATGACCAGCGATGTGGAGCATCTTTTCATGTGCCTGTTGGCCACCTGAATTTCTTCTTTAGAGAAGTGTCTATTCATGTCCTCGGCCCATTTCTTAATTGGATTATTTGCTTTTTGTTTGTTAAGGTGCGTGAGTTCTTTATATATTTTGGATGTCAACCCCTTATCAGATACATCGTTTATGAATATATTTTCCCATATTGTAGGATGTCTTTTTGTTCTACTGATGGTGTCCTTTGCTGTACAGAAGCTTTTCAACTTGATATAGTTCCATTCGTTCAATTTTGCTTTTGTTTCCCTTGCCCGGGGGGATATGTTCATGAAGAAGTCGCTCATGTTTATGTCCAAGAGATTTTTGCCTATGTTTTTTTCTAAGAGTTTTATGGTTTCATGACTTACATTCAGGTCTTTGATCCACCTTGAGTTTACCTTTGTGTATGGGGTTAGACAGTAGTCCAGTTTCATTCTCTTACATGTACCTGTCCAGTTTTTCCAGCACCAGCTGCTGAAGAGGCTGTCATCTCCCCATTGTATATCCAGGGCTCCTTTATCAAATATTAATTGACTGTAAATGTTTGGGTTAATGTTTGGATTTTCTATTCTGTTCCATTGGTCTGTGGGTCTGTTTTTGTGCCAGTGCCAAATTGTCTTGATTATTGTGGCTTTGTAGTAGAGCTTGAAGTCAGGGAGCGTAATTCCCCCTGTTTGATTCCCCCTTCTCAGGATTGCTTTGGCTATTCGGCGTCTTTTCTGGTTCCATATGAATTTTGGAAATTTTTGTTCCAGTTCATTGAAGAAAGCTGTTGGTAGTTTGATAGAGATTGCGTTGAATCTGTAGATTGCTTTAGGTAGTATAGCCATTTTGACAATATTTATTCTTCCTAGCCAAGAGCATGGGATGCATTTCCATTTGTTAGTGTCCTCTTTAATTTCTCTTAGGAGTGTCTTGTAGTTTTCAGAGTACAGGTCTTTCACTTCCTTCGTTAGGTTTATTCCTAGATATTTTATTCTTTTTGATGCAATTGTGAATGGAATTGTTTTTCTGATTTCTCTTTCTGTTAGTTCATCGTTAGTGTATAGGAAAGCAACAGATTTCTGTGTGTTAATTTTGTATCCTGCAACTTTGCTGAATTCAGATATTAGTTACAGTAGTTTTGGAGTGGAGTCTTTAGGGTTTTTTATGTACAGTATCATGTCATGTGCAAATATTGACAATTTGACTTCTTCTTTACCAATCTGGATGCCTTGTATGTCTTTTTTTTTTGTCTAATTGCCGTGGGTAGGACCTCCAGTACTATGTTGAATAACAGTGGAAAGAGTGGGCATCCCTGTCTTGTTCCCGATCTTAGATGAAAAGCTTTCAGCTTTTCGCTGGTAAGTATGATGTTAGCTGTGGGTTTGTCATATATAGCCATTATGATGTTGAGGTACTTGCTGTCTATACCCGTATTGTTGAGAGTTTTAATCATGAATGGATGCTGAACTTTGTCAAATGCTTTTTCAGCATCTATGGAGATGATCATGTGGTTTTTGTTCTTCTTTTTATTGATGTGATGGATGATGTTGATGGATTTCGAACGTTGTACCATCCTTGCATCCCTGGGATGAATCCTACTTGATCATGGTGTATGATCCTCTTGATGTATTTTTGAATTTTGCTAATATTTTGTTGAGTATTTTTGCATCTACGTTCATCAGGGATATTGGTCTGTAATTTTCTTTTTTGGTGAGGTCTTTGCCCGGTTTTGGTATTAGAATGATGCTGGCTTCATAGAAAGAGTTTGGAAGTATTCCCTCCTCTTCTATTTTTTGGAAAACATTAAGGAGAATGGGTGTTATTTATTCTCTATATATCTGGTAGAATTCAGAGGTGAATCCATCAGGTCCAGGGGTTTTGTTCTTGGGTAGTTTTTTGATTACCTATTCAATTTTGTTGCTGGTGATTGGTCTGTTTAGTTTTTCTTTTTCTTGCTTGGTCAGTCTTGGAAGGTTGTATTTTTCTGAGAAGTTCTCCATTTCTTCTATGTTTAGCAGCTTGTTAGCATATAGATGCTCATTTTGTATTTCTGTGGGGTCCGTCGTTATTTTTCCTTTCTCATTTGTGATTCTGTTTATGTGTGTAGATTCTCTTTTTCTCTTAATGAGTCTGGCTAGGGGTTTATCTATTTTGTTTATTTTTTCAAAGAACCAGCTCTTGGTTTCATTGATTTTTT
>JAQQAC010003584.1:22811467-22829057 GCA_029783875.1 Phataginus tricuspis | reverse complement strand
AGTAGTTTTGGAGTGGAGTCTTTAGGGTTTTTTATGTACAGTATCATGTCATGTGCAAATATTGACAATTTGACTTCTTCTTTACCAATCTGGATGCCTTGTATGTCTTTTTTTTTTGTCTAATTGCCGTGGGTAGGACCTCCAGTACTATGTTGAATAACAGTGGAAAGAGTGGGCATCCCTGTCTTGTTCCCGATCTTAGATGAAAAGCTTTCAGCTTTTCACTGGTAAGTATGATGTTAGCTGTGGGTTTGTCATATATAGCCATTATGATGTTGAGGTACTTGCTGTCTATACCCGTATTGTTGAGAGTTTTAATCATGAATGGATGCTGAACTTTGTCAAATGCTTTTTCAGCATCTATGGAGATGATCATGTGGTTTTTGTTCTTCTTTTTATTGATGTGATGGATGATGTTGATGGATTTCGAACGTTGTACCATCCTTGCATCCCTGGGATGAATCCTACTTGATCATGGTGTATGATCCTCTTGATGTATTTTTGAATTTTGCTAATATTTTGTTGAGTATTTTTGCATCTACGTTCATCAGGGATATTGGTCTGTAATTTTCTTTTTTGGTGAGGTCTTTGCCCGGTTTTGGTATTAGAATGATGCTGGCTTCATAGAAAGAGTTTGGAAGTATTCCCTCCTCTTCTATTTTTTGGAAAACATTAAGGAGAATGGGTGTTATTTATTCTCTATATATCTGGTAGAATTCAGAGGTGAATCCATCAGGTCCAGGGGTTTTGTTCTTGGGTAGTTTTTTGATTACCTATTCAATTTTGTTGCTGGTGATTGGTCTGTTTAGTTTTTCTTTTTCTTGCTTGGTCAGTCTTGGAAGGTTGTATTTTTCTGAGAAGTTCTCCATTTCTTCTATGTTTAGCAGCTTGTTAGCATATAGATGCTCATTTTGTATTTCTGTGGGGTCCGTCGTTATTTTTCCTTTCTCATTTGTGATTCTGTTTATGTGTGTAGATTCTCTTTCTCTTAATGAGTCTGGCTAGGGGTTTATCTATTTTGTTTATTTTTTCAAAGAACCAGCTCTTGGTTTCATTGATTTTTTTGTATTGTTTTATTCTTCTCAATTTTATTTATTTCTTCTCTGATCTTTATTATGTCCCTCCTTCTGGTGACTTTGGGCCTCATTTGTTCTTCTTTTTCCAATTTCAGTAATTGTGTCTTTAGACTGTTCATTTGGGAATGCTCTTCCTTCTTTAAATAGGCCTGGATTGCAATATACTTTCCTCTTAGAACTGCCTTCGCTGCGTCCCACAGAAGTTGTGGCTTTGTGTTGTTGTTGTCATTAGTCTCCATATATTCTTTGATTTCTGTTTTGATTTGGTCGTTAACCCATTGATTCATTAGGAGAATGTTGTTAAGTCTCCATGTATTTGTAAGCCTTTTTGATTTCTTTCTAAAATTTATTTCTCGTTTTATACCTTTGTGATCTGAGAAGTTGGTTGGTAGGATTTCAATATTTTTGAATTTACTGAGGTTCTTTTTGTGGCCTAGTATGTGGTCTATTCTGGAAAATGTTCCATGTGCACTTGAGAAGAATGTGTATCCTGCTGCTTTTAGGTGCAGAGTTCTGTAGATATCTGTTAGGTCCATCTGTTCTAGTGTGTTGTTCAGTGCTTCTGTGTCTTTACTTTCTCTGTCTGGTTGATCTGTCCTTTGGAGTGAGTGGTGTGTTGAAGTCTCCTAAAATGAATGCATTACTGTCTATTTCCTCCTTCACTTCTGTTAGTATTTGTTTCACATATGCTGACGCTCCTGTGTTGGGTACATATATATTTATAATGGTTATATCTTCTTGTTGGACTGACCCCTTTATCATTATGTAATGTCCTTCTTTATCTCTTGCTACTTTCTTCGTTTTGAAGTCTATTTTGTCTGATACAAGTACTGCAACACCTGCTTTTTTCTCTTTGTTATTTGCATGAAATATCTTTTTGCATCCCTTCACTTTTATTCTGTGTATATCTTTGGGTTTGAGGTGAGTCTCTTGTAAGCAGCATATAGATGGGTCTTGCCTTTTTATCCACTCTGTTACTCTGTGTCTTTTGATTGGTGCATTCAGTCCTTTTACATTTAGGGTGATTATTGATAGATATGTACTTATTGCCATTGCTGGCTTTAGATTCGTGGTTACCAAAGGTTCAAGGGTTGCTTCTTTACTATCTAAGAATCTAACTTAACTTTCTTGTTAAGTTATTGTGAATGCCATCTGATGTTTCTTTATCTCTCCCTTCCTATTCTTCGTCCTCCATTCTTTATATATTAGGTGTTTTATTCTTTGCCTTTAGTTAGTGTTTGAATGGTCTGCTTTCTTTGCTATGCTTTTATTTTCTCTGGTGACATCTTTTTAGCCTTAGGGGTGCTTCCCTCTAGAGCAGTCCGTTTAAGATATCCTGTAGTGGTTGTTTATGAGAGGCAAACTCTCTCAACTTTCTTTTGTCTTGAAATTGTTTAATCCCTCCGTCATATTTAAATGATAATCGTGCTGGATACATTATTCTTGGTTCAAGGCCCTTCTGTTTCATTACGTTAGATATATCATGCCATTCTCTTCTAGCCTGTAAGGTTTCTGTTGAGAAGTCTGATGATAGTCTGATGGGTTTCTCCTTTGTAGGTGATCTTTTTTCTCTCTCTAGCTGCCTTTAATACTCTGTCTTTATCTTTGACCTTTGCCATCTTAATTAGTATGTGTCTTGGTGTTGTCTTCCTTGGGTCCCTTGTGTTGGGAGATCTGTGGGCTTCCGTGGACTGCGAGACTATTTCCTTCCCCAGTGTGGGAAAGTTTTCAGCAATTATTTCTTCAAAGACACTTTCTATCCCTTTTTCTCTCTCTTCTTCCTCTGGCACTCCTATAATGCGAATATTGTTCCGTTTGGATTGGTCACACAGTTCTCTTAATATTCTTTCATTCCTAGAGATCCTTTTATCTCTCTCTGCCTCATCTTCTCTGTATTCCTGTTCTCTATTTTCTATTCCAGTAACAGTCTCTTGCACTTCATCCAGTCTGCTGTTAAGCCCGTTGATGGCTTGTCTCATTTCTGAATAGTCTTTCCTCACTTCCCTTACTTCCTCCCTCAGCTCTTGCACATTTCTCTGTAGATCCGTCAGCATGGCTATGACTTTTATTCTGAATTCTTTTTCAGGAAGACTGTGCATGTCCATCCCTTCCGGTTCCCTCTCTGGGGTTGTCTGGATCTGAAGCTTTGTCTGTACAATATTCCTCTGTCTTTTCATGGCTATAGAATTGGTTGCTGGTAGTTGCCACATATGTTAGGTGGGCTCTTTATGACTTTAAAAAGGAAAAAATAATAATAAAAAAGAGAAAGAAAAAAAGAAGAGAAAGAGAGGAAAAACAACAATTAAAAAAAAAAAAGAACGCCCACCGGGAGTGGGTTCTGTGTGAATGCTGTAGGTGGCGCTGTTGCTCCACTATTCCAGAGCCATGGCCGCTGCTCCGCATGGCCCTTTATAGCTCTGGCCGGGGTGGGAACGAATGGGAGGCTGTTGAGCTCTGTCGGAGTCCTAAGTGTGGCCACCCTTTCCCAGTCGCCAGCTAAGGGGTCCAAAGCTCCCCCGGACTCCCAGCCTGCTGGGCTGAGTGTGCTGGGGTGATCCGGTCCTCTGCTGGGCTCCTGTCTCTTTAAGACTGCTGAAAATAGTGCACGCTTTTCTTCTTTTTTTTTTTTCCTTCCCGGAGCCTGCCACAAGCAACCTGGCTTGTTCGCCGCTTAGACCCTGTGCCCTCTGTCTCTCCAATCTCCGCTACACCACGCACTGTGTGTCGGCGCTCCCGACGCAGATCACCGGGGCTGGTTATTTCCCGGGCCTGTACTTCCACTCACTCCCGGCTCTGAATCCTTTTCTCCTGCCAGTGCGCTGGGGTGAGGGAGTGCTTGGGTCCTGCCGGGTTGCAGGTCCGTATCTTACCCACCTCGTCGGGTACCGAGTCCTCTCAGGTGTAGCTGCCCACTGGTGCGCTGGGGTGGGGGAGCGCTCGGGTCCTACCGGGTCACGGCTCCGTATCTTACCCACCTCGCCTGGTGCCGAGTCCTCTCAGGTGAAGCTGCATGCTGTGCACTTCTTGTGTATTCTGGTCTCTCTTTTAGGAATAGTTGTAGTTGCTGTGTTTTCGTGGATAAATATAATGTTGGGAGGAAATTTCTGCCGCTCTGTTCACGTCGCCATCTTCCCAGAAGTCTCCTCTTTTGCTTTTTGTATTTTCTATTTATTATTTTTATTTTGTTGTCTAGGTATTTAAGAGATTATGGCATCTGAAACTCACAATGTTAAAAAACGGAACTTTTGTAATAATATTGAGGATCATTCCATTGATCTTCCTAGAAAGAGGATCTCTAATTTCACTAATAAGAACATGAAGGAGGTAAGTGCATAGTTTTTAGGTAACGGATCAGATAGTAGCTTAGTCTGTTCAGGCTGCTGTAAAAGAATACACACTGGGTGGCCTATAAACCACAAAGATGTATTTCTCACAGTTCTAAAGAGGCTTGAGAAGTCCAAGATCAAGGTCCATACAGATTTGGTATCTGGTGAGGGCCCACTTTCTGGTTCACAGTAGACCATTTTCTTGCAGTGTCCTCATATGGCAGAAGGGGCAAGATAGCTCTCTGGGGTATCTCTTTAAGGGTACTAATCCTATACATGAGGGCTCCACCCTCTTGACCTAATTACCTCCCAAAGGCCCCACCTCCCAATACCATCACTTTTGGGTTGGTGGGTGGCATTATAGGATTTCAACATAGCAATTTTGGGAGACACCATCATTTAGTCCATCAGACAGTTTAAACTGTTAGGTCTGTAGATAGTTTTGGTAAATTATTCAAACAACGAGAGGGTGATAATTCTGCTCAACCTCCCAGAATTAAGTAGAATTAATAAATATTAAGAAATGTTTATATTCTAAAAGCTCTAAAAACTTTTTTGGCCAGTATACTGTTTGACATAATATAATTTGAATATATTAGCTTAATTTTAAGGAGAACTCTCAGAGGTGCTTTTTGTTCACTATTGCAAGGCTCGTTAGCACTGATGTAATTTTTTTTAAGCCACATTAAAATTCAACTCACTTATTAAGTACCTTATAAGTATAATACATGACTAGTGGCATGGAAAACAGCGAGTTAGATATATTGCTTTATCAAAAATACCTGCATGCAGTGTTGTTATAACTAATGATTGAAAATGACATTAGAACAGAAAAAGTTTTAATCTGAAAAATTTAACTGTTGAATATCAGATTTATGATATCAATCGCAAAGTTTATATAGCTTCACTAAAGAATTTAAATATGCTGCAACTACCTACTTTTATTTTTCAGGTTAAGAAATCTCCAAAACAGTTGGCTGCTGACGTAAATAGGTAAGAGCTTCTTTAAAGTTTCTGGGAAACAGCAAATATTGAAAGCTGGTAAGAGTGAAAATAGGGGGAAAAATAAGTGTTCTCTTTTATATAATAAATTAACTAATTGTCAGGCATCTCCTTTATGTCAGGCACTTGCTAAACATATCAATATTATCTCTAATCTTTAACAACAGTCTTACTAGATAGTTATTATTACTCCAGCAGTTGATGAGAAAAACTAAAGATCTGTGATTTGTTCAGGGTCAAATACCCAGAAAGTGGTAAAAATGATCCTTGTTCTCAGATCTGTCGAACTCTAAGGCACTTTCTACTAAGCCATTCTCCAAGTGTGATTCTCAAAGTGGTTCTTGAAACCCTTTCTGGGAGTTTTTTAGGTCAAAACAATATTTGTAACAATACTAAGACATTATCACCATCTTCATTTTCACCCTTAAGTATAGTTTTCCAGAGGCTATAAAATATTTGATATCACAATAGATTGAATGTAGTAGCAGGTGTGAGAATCCAGCTGTCTTCCATTAAACCAGATATTAGAGATTCTGCACAAATGTTAAAACAGTGCCATTTTTCTCACTGTATTTTTTGTTTTGCAAACTACTGGGCTTTTTTTTGTTGTAAAATATTCTATATTAATGAGTCTAATATTTCTAAATGAATTAACAAATTTTCTCAGTTTGAGTTATTGCTGACATGAAAGTATAAAACATTTGAGAACCATACTAAATTATGAGTTTGCTGTATTGTTTTATCTTACTCAAACATACTTCAGCTTAATCAAAATAAGTGTTGCCCTTATAATATATTAAAAGATATATTCAAACTTGCACAATTATTGTGTCACTTTGTTAGAAAAAGATTAGGTGACTCGAAATTGTTATGATTTTCTTACTTCCTGGGTGGCCTATTTCATGTTAAAAGCATCTAGTTAATATGCCTCTTCATTTTCTTTTGATATTATTATCATTTTCATTGCTTCCTGTATGGATTGAAATTTCCCTTTTTATTTTCCTCTTCAATCTAAGAGTTTTTTAAATTGTTTACTTCTAATTGAATTATCACAAAATGTGGTTTATTATAAATCCTTCTGTTTAAAGACTTTTAAAGGTTTTCGTGTGGTTTTCACTTAAGAAAATCAATTGTTTTTACAGAACAGTTGGACAAGCTGTGAAAAGTCCCAGTAAACTACTTAAGGTGATCTATCGCAGAAAGAAAGTTCATCATCCTTTTCCAAATCCTTGTTACAGAAAAAAACAGTCTCCTAAAAGTGGGGGCTGTGACATGGCAAATAAAGAAAATGAACTGGCTTGTGCAGGCCACTTGCCTGAAAAATTACACCATGATACTCGAACATACTTGGTTAACTCCAGTGATTCTGGTTCTTCACAGACAGAAAGCCCATCATCAAAATATAGTGGTGGTTTTTTTTCTGAGGTAAGTCAGTTAAGCTTAACTTTATTCCTTTATACTCTTGGCTTTTTTCTTTGCCATTTTCTATTAGAATAATTCACTGCCCACTGCATTCAGACTTACTTGAATGATTGTAACTTTCTACACAATTTTTTAGATTAACCAAATTTGAATCAGTAGTTTATTACATATCTCTAAGTTAGTGATATCTGAGATAGAATGAAATGATTTGATAAGGTACTATAAAAATCCAGAATGGCAAGTTGGCTAGTAGATTTAAAGGAAGGGGAAAGAAGATATCTTGCCTAAAAGTGGCCCACCGAAGCCAGTTATCTAAGCACATTTTGTTGGGTTCTCAAAACTGCCAGTGGAAGCTTTGTTCAGCAAGTTGGCTGCTCTTCTGGCTCAGGCAAAATTAGTTTTTTGAATACGTTCAGGGAATTTTTTGGGGGAGTGATAGAAATATTCTAAAACTGGATTGTGATGATGGTTGCAAACTCAATAAATTTATAAAAAATCATTGAATTACACACTTTCAACATGTGAATTTTATAGTATGTAAGTTTTACCTCAAAATAAATTTTTCACAAAAGTTGTTTTGAAATAGTTAGAAAAAATTTTAAGTATACACACCTGAGTTTATAATAGTTATTATTACATGTTTATTGCATATGTTGTGGAAAATAAAACCAAAAGAAAATATTATCCATAATGTCAACATTTGGAAATAACAGTATTAAATTTTTTATGTATCTTTTCTCTTCATATTGTAACATAGTTTAATAACTTGATTTTTATATTAAGTAAGTTTAGATACTTTATAATTAAGACATACAATTTTTTAGTGGATACACAACATTATATTGCTTGAATGTACCTTGATTCTTTTAACTATGGATTGGTAAATTTAGTGTTGTTTCTGTCTGTCACGACAGCTTGAAAGGCATTTTGAGGCATTCAAGCAGGTAAAAAAAACAACCTCAAATTAAAATGGTCGTAAGTGTGTACATGAATGAAAGTAAGCCTCAGATTTAAGATAATTATAAGTAAATACGATTAAAGAAAGGTAGAAAATAAGTGTTGTTAACTAAAACCATAATGAAATGATGCAAAATATTCTATTTGCCAGTAAAAATGTAAAAATAAGAACTTGTAAAAATAAGATTCTGGAATAATAGAAAGTTAGTGATACTACAAGTGAAGGAAGTAAATATAATATCTCTGAGAAAAGAGCAAGGAGAATTTTATTTAATAGTGAATTATCATGAGCCCTGGAGAATAGGATGGTAATTCAACCTTAGTGTTAAAGAGAATCATTGCCTTATTAATTTATTCATAGATATTTATTTAGGGCTTCCTACTGTATAATGCATTCTGTAGGCTCTGAGGAGATAGCTTGGTGGGTGCCCCTATTTTCATTACAGAAGGGAGGAGGCCAACATTAAGCAGATAATCAAGGAAACTGCATACCCTGAAGCAGAAAATCATGTGATTGACTATATTACATAGAAATCTGGCCTCGATTGGACCTAGGATGGTTTTTCCAGTTAAGTGAGGGAATAAACATTCTGAGTGCAAGTGTCTACAAAAAAAAAAAATCATACATTTGGATTAGTGCCACAGTGAGACATTTTTTCAAGACCCTCTTTTTTACTTTACTCTCATTTTAACTACTTTTCACAAATCTTCAACTTCACACTTAACTATTAGGTTTATTGATTGTTCTTTTGTTGTTTCAGACCTTTTTTCCTGATTGATTAGTGCCTGCTCTAAAAACCTAAATCTAAAAGAGGTGCCATATTATTTTGTCAGAGTTCAAATATCTGCAACTTTTTGTCCCACAGATCCACTCCTAGGTATTTACCAAAGAGGATTGAAAACATATGTCCACAGAGATACTTATAAACAAATGTTCATAACATTCATAATAGCCAAAAGTGGAAACAATCCAAATGTCCTTCAAGTGATGTGTGGATAAACAAAATGCCATAGATCCTTATAATGGAATATCATTTGACCATTAAAAAGGAGTAAAATACCAATGTATGTTACACCATGTATAAACCTTGAAAACATGCTGTGTGAAGGAAGCCACACTATAAAAGGCCACATATTATATGCTTTTATTTGTATGAACTGTCTAGATTAGGTAAAGTTACAGAGACAGACAGTAGATTAATGGTTGCCAGAGGCTGTAGAGAGGGAAGAATAGAGTCCAGGGTTTCTTTTGAGGGTGACAAAAATACTCTAAAATTGATTATGGGGATGGTTGCCCAATTCCAAGAATGCACTAAAAATGACTGGATTGTACATTTTAAGTGGGTACATTTTATGGTATATGAATTATCTTAATCTGTTATTTTAAAAAGTTGATTTAGCTGTTCTGATTCTAAAATTAATTGTATGGAAGTATTTGTACAAGACACATATTTACATACGTAAGGATGTTCACTGATGCATAGTTTATTAATAGGGAAAAACCAGAATCAATCTAAGTAAATTATGATACAGAAAGACTGGAGAATATGTAATTGCTTTTTAAAAACAAGGTAGGTCTGTGTTTTGACATTGAAAAATCTTCATAATATGTAAGTGAAAAAAACAAGGTTTTAAAAAATATAGATAGTGTAATACTTTAGTTTTACATCTACCTAATCTGTCTTTGTCTAGAAAATGGTTTGGAAATACACATATCAGTCTGTTAACTGTGATGACTTCTGAGGAGTGATATTAGATGCTTTCATAGAGAGTATTCACTTTTTATTTGATACAGTTCTGTGCTATTTGAACTTTCTACAACAGGCAAAATTACTTTACAATGTAGAAAAAAATGAATGAGTAAATATAAATACTTGTCACAGAGAGAATTTTTGTGATTCTCTTCTCATGCTATTCAGTTGGTAATGCCTAGCCTATATGTTTATCTTTTCCTTTAATCCACATTATAAATCAAGTCCTAGGTTTGTAGGTATGCTAAAAATAATTTATTTTATAAATTACTGAGATTTAAAAGGAAAATGGTAGCAAATAAGAAAAGGTTTTGGTAAAAAGTTACCAGGTACTAAATTTAAATTTATTCAGATTGTTTACAATGCTCAACTGCAATATTCTTTTAAGTGGGCCAGTAAGTCATTTTTGCATAATTCTAAAATACATCTACCAGATAGTTTAATTGAAAAAAGTGGTTTCATGCCGTGTGTCAATGTATTTCTTAACAAGTTAGATAACTGTCTTTCAGGTTTCTCAGGACCATGAGACAATGGCACAGGTTTTGTTCAGCAGGAATTTGAGATTGAATGTAGCTTTAACTTTCTGGAGAAAAAGAAGCATAAGTGAACTGGTAGCTTATTTGGTGAGGTAAGTGTGACTTTCCATGCTTTTGTTCAGTTAAAGTAATTTCCATTGTGTAATTTAGAAGTACATCTTTTTTGTTACACTGGCTAAAATTTTAAGCTTCCCTAATGTTTAGCTTCAGTAGCAAATATGTTTTAAATTACATTCATCACCAGTCTAAGTTACCAAAATACAGAAAATCATGTGTATTATCAGATTGAACAAAGCTTCTCTAAGATTCTTATCTATAAAACTGAGGGAGAGAACTAGGTGGTTGTTCTTAGGAACCATATTCTCCAAAAGATGGAAGAAAAAAGTTGATTGCAGATCTCGTTATAAAACTGAGAGATACAGTATGGGAAAGCTAACCTTTTAAAAATCACCTTTGAGTGAAAAATCTAAGGCTTATCATCCTTGATGTATTCAAGTTTCTTCTCAAATGTTGCCTCAGTGAGGCCTTTCCTTGACCACCTTGTTTAAAAATACATATTTTTTCACTACCTCTTTCCTGTTTATTTTTCTCCATAGCATTTATCATCATGCTATAAAATATTTATATTTTATAAATATGCTATGAAATATTTATGAAATAAAAAATATTTTACTTGTTTAGTGTCTGTCTTTGCCTTCTCCCACACCCCATATCACACATATTCTGAAATACAAGCCCTGTCTCTCTATTTGCTGCCGTGTCCCAGGCACCTGGCTCATCATAGATACTCAGATCATTTGTTGAATGAGTGGATTTCTCAAAAGCAGTGTGAAGGTTTTAATATGAAAGTAAATAAGGAAATCAGCTCTCTAAGCAGTTCTGTACCCACAGGATAGAAGACCTTGGAGTTGTGGTGGATTGCCTTCCTGTGCTCACCAATAGGTAAAAAGAATATTTTTCAGAAAAAAATAGGTTTAAAGAGAGACAAATTATGGCCTGTTTGTATTTTTATAACTTAGTATTTATTTTAGTTTACAGGAAGAAAAACAATGCATCTCACTTGGCTGCTGTGTAGACTTGTTGCCTCTAGTAAAGTGCCTACTTAAAAGCAAATTTGAAGAGTAAGTGCTGATCTGAATCTCAGTTGATTTTTTTTTCTTTAAATATCCTTGATTTTGTGCCTTATGGGTGCATAGTGGTAGATTGAGCTCTAGGAGACATAAAATAGTTTCAGTATTTAAGGAGCTTATAGTCCAATTAGGAAAAGAGAATGAAATGACTAAAGAACAATTATAAAAACATCTATAAACAAGTTACATAAAATATAGTTTTGTGAAATTAGTGAAATAAATTTTTAAGGGGAATCCTCAGTATATGTGTTTTTTTGTTGGGAGGAGATATATCATCTTTTGTAAAGACTTCTTGGATGAAAACACTTGAATTTGGTTATAAAATGTCATTTCAGATACATAATAGTTGGTTTAAACTGGATTCAAGCAGTCATAAAAAGGTGGTGGTCAGAACTATCATCCAAAACAGAAATTATAAATGATGGGTGAGTATACCTTTAAAAATAAATTCATTCTACTAAAATTTTTTTCAGAAAAGCAGCTGGATTAAAGGTGATAATTTTTATTCTATGATCTTCATAGTCATCAGTATATAATATTCTCTTCCATTTTCAGAGAAATATTAAACGGGAATGCTATTCATATGTAAAAATTACACATGGAAGTTGAATTCCAGAGACTAGGAACCCACTGTATCTCTTGTTCTGCTAGAAGCCTACTCTTCATTTTAGGAGGAAAAATCACAGGAGTGGTTTAACCCTTATAGCCATTATGAGTAAGGGAGAGAGAAAGAGAGAGCCTTCAGTGGAGTAAGTATTAAGGCACAGGAATGGAGGCATTCTCAAGTTAATGGCTACCTAGACATTAACCTGAGAATCAGTGTGGATTATTACAATTCTAAAAGCTACACTGTAATCATAATATGATGTGATCAATTTGCCTTGATGTGAAAATGTGTGAGTATTCTATCAAATGAGCCAGATTATCATGAAACCCCCCAAAAATATCTCCCATCAGTCTTCTTAAAGTCCATAATTTTCTTTCTACGCTCTCAAAATTTTCCCACTTCATACCCAAGAACAAGCTGTCCAAATGCTCCAAATGCCCAGTGGTTTTTTTATTGGCTTTACCAACCAAGTAATCTTAAATTGCCATCATTGCCATTTACTATTTTAAAGAGTTGCTTGACTTCAAATGGTATAATTTTCACCTGATAAATATTTGAAAAAATTTAAAACTTTAAGTATACTTACTACCAAAGTCATATCCTACTATATTTATATTTTTTATTCTTTTATTCTAGAAATATTCATATTTTAAAACAACAATTAAGTGGATTATGGGAACAGGAAAACCATCTTACTTTGGTTCCGGGATATACTGGCAATATAGCTAAGGTAATCTCTATTTTAGCTTAATCTTAAAATCTACATTTAAGCTTAATTAAAAATTAACAATAATGTTATATTAGTATTATGCATTAATAAATGAATGAGCTTTTTCAAATATCCAATTCAGTACTATTCTAATAAAGTTCAAAGTCATTTTCATATCTACATATGCTTAAGATACTCTGAACGTGAATATGACTTTGGCAGGGAACACAGGAATTAGCCATTGAATGTGTTTCAGAAAGAGCCATAGAAATAATGTGCTAGAGGGCATCTAATGGCCTTGTTCCAATTAGAGAAAAATACATGAATCCAGCTTAGGAAGACATCTGAAAACAGACAGTGACACTCAGAAAGTAAGAGGTAAGGAACAGAATCAAATGGTGTTTTGGGGTGTTAATAATTTACTTGGCTTTTGCTAATATCATGCTTTTTGGGAAAGTAAACTGCAAATCACAGTTTGAATTTGACATTGTTCTTTATCTGTTTGTCTCTTAAAGGAAAAGATACAAGTTTGGATTTTAATATTTATACTCCAGGAAACATTGGGTAGTTAAAATATAATTATAGGAAAAATTGTAGAGAAATATTTTCACCCTTTTACTGGGCATACTCATTTCATAATTGGGCATTAGCCAGAAATACAAAAGCATTCTTTGGTTTAAAAAAATACAGTATTGTAAATAGGAGGATTTTTGTCATGGACTTACTGGTAAAATTCTTCTTAGATGCCATTGAGGAAAAAAAAGCAAAATTATGTGTCAAACAAGGATGTTACACTGTGTATAATTTTACACTGTAGAATTCTTGATGAAAATCTTAATAAACAAATCAGTTTCTCAAGTTTTTTGTTGTAGTTTGTTTTCTTTTGATAATGGGGGAAAGGAAGTAAAAGTTGATAGAAAATGGAATACTTTTACAGCATGATACATCATGGAGGCACCTTGTATTCTTGGTAGTAATACTGAAAAATTGTTTCCTTAAAAATTTGCTTTTAATTGTAATTTTTTATAAAAGGAGATACTTAATTGTGAACATG
Source organism: Phataginus tricuspis (assembly GCA_029783875.1). Lineage (NCBI taxonomy): Eukaryota > Metazoa > Chordata > Mammalia > Pholidota > Manidae > Phataginus > Phataginus tricuspis. The sequence goes on along the minus strand of JAQQAC010003584.1, from coordinate 22,815,487 downwards.
ACCTTAAGATACTGTATTACTGAAAACAATATTGAGTAATTAAACATTCTATGAAGTTCCTAAAGCTGTGAGAAAACCTCTTTTACAACATTAAGCCCTCAGCTGTAATTTTTTGAGGGTAGAAATCAGAAAGGCTATCATCAAGCTGGCCTAGAGTTTCTTACAACACTGAAGGAATTGCTGTGAATTAATTAATGATCTTGCTAGCTATAAAAGCTGAGGTATTTGATCACAGAAACCAAAAACCTTTAATCACTTTAGCAAACATTTATTGAGCACTGCTGTGTGCCAGTCCCTGTGCTAAATAAACAAATGCAGACAAAATTTGAGTAAGACATATCTTTTCCCTCAAGAGGTCACAAAGGGAACAAGGCAGATCAAGTACCAAAAAGGGAGAAGAAAATGAGGTGTGTATATGTGTATTTACTCTACTGACTAATGAAATGTTTTTGTTTTATTTTCTAAGGATGTAGATGCTTATTTATTACAGTTGCATTGAGAGACTTCATCTACTAAAGAGCATTTGGTTCTTCAAACATCCCTGGACTATATGATTTCCCCCAAATGTCTCACCTGAGAACTGTGAACTGTGGAAGAAATCAAAACTATTTTTTTTCTTCTTTAAAAAGCCACATAACGAAACCACTAATGAAATCCTGTAATCTACTTCACATTGAAGTGGAAAAATATCCAAAAGGAGCAGCTTCAACTTCAAAGAGGTGAAAGTGCACTATGAAGATTATTCACCTTTGCTGCATTTGGGATTTATATGGTTATTTGGTAACATTGTTTAAGAACTACTGGGTCTTAATGCAATCCTGTATAAGAATATAATTTATACTATGTGAAAAAAAAGAAAGACAGGACTTATTACTAGGAATCTCAAAGACCAATCATCATTACTTTTTTTAAGATTGTGTTTTATAAGAAAACACTTAAATGTATGCAGCTATTTTCTTATGTTGAAAAGACTTTGAAAGTTTAAAACGTCATAGCAAATAATCTATACTAAAAGTTTTTTGTCTGCACTGAGATACTGTGTATACAAAATGCCTTAATTATTAATAAGCCAATGTGTATGATACCAATACCTGTTTAAAAAAATTTTAAACCAGCCATGCTTCTGGCATGATAAAATCATGGAATTGAATCAGAGGTTTCCATTCATGTAGAATGTTGTTAAAACTTACTCCACAGCATTTTTAAAACTTGAGACTATTTTTAGTGTCTCCAGTTTTTTTTTTCCAGACTCATCATGTCATGTATGTATGTGTTATTCCTATGAAAAAGGTGAACATGTATTTGTATGACTGCTTAACTGGAAATGTCCATGGAGTTGGCTAATTTATATTCTCTTTTTATTGTATCTAGATTTCTAATATTTCAGTTCTGTATCATTTACACTTCTTTCATTTGAGTAAATTCACTAAATATTTCTAATTTTTGCCCTTTTTAATTCTGACTTTATATGAATTCTAATTCTTTTTTACTACATATGTTTTAAAGAATTATATACCATGCTTTATAAATGTTTACAGTTAATACTGACTTTGTATTTTAAATTCCAACACCTTATATTACTACCTCCTCTAATGGTTGGTATGAATGCCAGTGGAATGTATGAGGTCTTTTTTTTTTTTTTTAATTCATTTTTGGTGTCAGTGAACCCACTTCTGTAATGTGGGTTATCGTACCTTGAAAGTAATTGGGGTTTAAATATCACTGTTGGTGGTTTTGTACATTGTCTAATCTTTAATAAGTCTGAGAGGCATCTGAGCAAAGATTTTTAGTAATTGAATTACTCTGCAATAATCTTCAAGCACACGAATGTAAATCTTTAGCATTTACCTATGTAGCCACTACTGATATGAATCCCAAATATCTTTCTTGTTTTAAAAATGTTGTCTTTCACTGAGTTCTATTTTTGTGTAGCAGTATTTCATATAGCTATGTATTCCTCAGAGTGAACATGAACTGTAGTAATTGTTTATTTTCTTAAATCTTTAGACTAGAATAACTCAGATTACTTCACTTCTGTGATATGAGAGTTATTTAAGAAGTTGTTTTTGGGGAGGTAGGAATTTGAATCATAAGCCTGCGTCATCTCTGTAAAACATTAAGATGATGAAATAGAACATTTCTTTGTTCCTATTCCTTGAATCATCACTGTCTTATCTAATAGTTTGAACCAGTCAGCTAAGTTGGAGCATGGTGCTAATGAGGCTAAGGACAGTTCAATCGTTTTATAGATAGATTAACACACACACACACAGAGAACTATTCATGGCTACAGATTTCATCTTCTCTTAAGAAATTCAACTCTTGGTCACCAGGAAGATGGTGTGTAAACCATCTCAGCATAAACCCTTCACCTCAAATGGGAAGATAACTCAGATACTTGGTATATGTAATATGGCAGGCTTGCAATCTAGTATTTAAGATATACATAAAATACTGTGGCACTGTAATTTTCTCTGGGTAAGATCACTGATTAAACAGTATCTTTCAAAAATCAAGTTTCAATAACTCAAACTTCAGTAAAACTTAAGTACAAATATAAGTGATACATAGTAAGGAATGGTATTATCCTGTTAATAAAGAGTTCCTGTGCCTAAGTTTGGGTTTGTTGAAGGAGAGTAATAAAACTTCATTTTATTTACTAGGAACTATATAAGGCAGCATTGTCTTTAGCTTACAGATATTCCGTAGCACACACTCCTCATTTCTGTTCTTGGCCTTCACACTTCACTTTAGTACCTACTTCTCTCGGTTACTGAGCTAAGATTAGTATGTGGTGAATTTTAGATTCCTGCATAAATATCGTTGAACACTTCAGTTGCTATTAAGCTCTTCTCATGCTATTTAATCAGAACAGTGTTGATCTCCAGAAAAGAGCCAAAGAAAGTGTCTACAAAGTATTTTGGCTGTTGTATTGACCTAATTAGGACAATTACTGTCTGTCTTTGCTCATTTTTGCTGTGCTATTAAACAATGTACAGAGCTGAGGGACTACCCAAGGTCTCTATGCCTTTTTACCTCTTCTACTTCAGGTTTTCTCTACTTCACAATCCTAGGGACAGGTTGTTTATCAGGGTGATAGATGGTTATAATCAAGTAATTCTAGGCAGAAAGTGAGTGGATTTTGTAATGAGTGATCATGATTAGAATAAGGGTTAAAAGTTAGGAAGCAAAAATTATCCAGATGGTTTTTAAGTTAATTTTTTGGCAGTAATTTCAAAGGTAATTGACACAGATTATTTACATGAATCTTGAGATAAGAGATTTGGATATAAATATCCACTTTGGGGAATCATTAATATTAGTACTGAACTCTAAGGGCTGCTGAGGAGTTAAATCCTAATGCCTCTAAACACACTTGGTACCTGTCATGTCCTAACCTAAAAAATGTTTGTGTGGGTTCAAAGCTGTATTTCTGGCCTTTGAATAGTGATTTTCTTAAACTTAGAACATTTCTATATTTGGCAAGTTGTTGATGTAATTAACATTAATGGATAACTGAATAATGACTATTAGCTATTAAATGCTGGTAATAGAAATCATTTAAATGCTTACTTAAGTTTAATTAAGGAGTTTGAAAAATCAAAATTTAAGTTAATATTGTGGTAGTCATTCCCAGTTATCTTTATTCCTATTTAAGAACAAAATAGAAGCGTCAGGTTGCCTTTGTTGAGATAAGAAAAAAAAAATTACAAGCAGCTGACTCACTTGGAGTGATCCATTTGGATGCACTACTGATCTTTCAGTACAGACTTTATGTTCTGGACTACTTCAGATGGAAATAGTATTGCTGAACATTTGTTGGCAGGTATTTACTCCTATGTTACTGTTTCTCCCTTAATTTCTAATTCTTCTAACTGAAAATGGTCATAAAACTTTGTGACACACTATTCCCTCTCCTTTTTTATTCTGTAACAATAGAATAAAAAGTTCACACCCAGACACTGTATGCTTCTTGTCCCGCGCAACCTCCCGCCAGCAGGAATGAGCACAGGACAAATA